>PVIH01015922.1:35562-47823 GCA_004025045.1 Sigmodon hispidus
TGCCTACAAGAAACACACCTCAACTGCAAAGACAGACACAGGCTTAGAATAAAGGGTTGGGAAAAGATTTTCCAGTCAAATGGTCCTAAGAAACAAGCAGGGGTTGCAATCCTAATATCTAACAAAGTAGACTTTAAGCTAAAAGCAATTAAAAGGGACCAAGATGGTCACTACTTATTCATCACAGGAAAAATTGGTCCAGAGGAGATTTCAATCTTAAATATTTATGCCCCTAATATAGGGGCACCTACATATGTAAAAGAAACACTGCTAAAGCTCGAATCCCACATCAATTCTTATACCCTAATAGTGGGATACTTCAATACCCCACTTTCAACACTGGATAGATCAACCAGACAGAGCCTCAACAGAGAAATAAGGAGTCTAAATGAGGTTATGATGCAAATGGATTTCATAGATATCTACAGAACCTTCCACCCAAAGGCAAAGGAATATACATATTTCTCAGCGCCTCATGGAACTTTCTCCAAAATGGACCACATAATTGGTCATAAAGCAAATATCAGCAGATAAAAAAATGGAAATAATTACTTGTAACATATCGGACCAACAGGGCCTAAAGTTAGAGTTCAACAACATCAAAACCCAAAGAAAGCCTACCAACTCATGGAAACTGAACATCACACAGCTAAACCATCTCTGGGTCAAGGAGGAAATTAAGAAAGACATCAAAGTCTTCCTAGAATTCAATGAAAATGAATCTACAACGTATCCAAACTTGTGGGACACAATGAAAGCAGTCTTAAGAGGAAAATTCATAGCACTAGATGCCTATATGAAAAACCTACAAAAATCCCACACTAGAGACCTAACAGCGCAGCTGAAAGCCTTAGAACAACTAGAAGTGAACTCACCTACAAGGAGTAGACAGCAGGAAATAATCAAACTTAGAGCTGAAATCAATACAATTGAAACAAAAAGAACAATACAAAGAATCAATGAATCTAAGAGTTGGTTCCGAGAGAAAGTAAACAAGATAAATAAGCCCTTAGCCAAACTAATCAAAAAACAGAGAAAGAATGATGAAATCAACAAAATCAGAAATTAAAAGGGGACATAACAAGAGACCCCCAGGAAATACAGAGAATTATCAGATCATATTTTGAAAATCTGTATTCCACAAAAATGGAAAACCTAGAAGAAATGGACAGCTTTCTGGACAGGTACCACCTACCAAAATTAAATGAAGATCAGATTAATTTCCTAAACAGGCCTATAACCCTTAAGGAAATTGAAGCAGTCATTAAAAACCTCCCCAAAAATAAAAGCCCTGGCCAAGATGGTTTCAGTGCTGCATTCTACCAGACATTCAAAGAATTACTACCGTTACTCCTCAAACTATTTCACACAGTAGAAACTGAAGGAATATTGCCAAATTCCTTTTATGAGGCCACAATCACCCTAATACCTAAGCCACTCAAAGACACAACAAAGAAGGAGAATTACAGACCAATTTCCCTCATGAATATGGATGTGAAAATTCTCAACAAAATCTTGGCACACCATATACAACAATGCATAAAAGATATCATCCACCACAACCAAGTAAGCTTCATCCCAGAAATGCAGGGCTGGTTTAACATATGAAAAACTGTAAATGTTATCCATCATATAAACAAAATAAAGGAACAAAACCACAGGATCATATCCTTAGATGCAGAAAAAGCCTTTGATAAAATCCAACACTCCTTTATGATTAAAGCCCTGGAGAGATCAGGAATAAAGGGAGAATACCTAAATATAATAAAGGTGATTTACAGAAAGCCAACAGCCAGTATCAAACTTAATGGAGAAAAACTCAAAGCAATCCCACTAAAGTCAGGAACTAGACAAGGATGTCCTCTCTCCCCTTATCTATTCAATATCGTTCTCGAAGTCTTAGCTAAAGCAATAAGGGAACGAAAAGAGATTAAGGGGATACAAATTGGAAAAGAAGAAGTGAAGCTATCTCTATATGCAGATGATATGATTGTATACATAAGTGACCCACAAAATTCTTCCAAGGAACTGCTACAGCTGCTAAACACCTTCAGCAATGTAGCAGGATACAAGATTAACTCAAAGAAATCAGTAGCCCTTCTATACACTAAAGATAGAAGAGCTGAAAAAGAAATAAGGGAAACATTACCCTTCATAATAACTGCAAATAGTATTAAATACCTTGGAGTAACTATAATCAAAGAAGTAACAGACCTATTTGACAAAAATTTTAAATCATTGAAGAAAGAAATTGAAGAGGATATCAGAAAATGGAAAGCTCTCCCATGTTCCTGGATAGGTAGGATCAACATAGTAAAAACGGCAATTCTACCAAAGGCAATCTACAGATTCAATGCACTGCCTATCAAAATCCCTGCACTATATTTTTTGAACCTTGAAAGAACAATACTCAATTTCATTTGGAATAACAGGAAAGCCAGGATTGCCACAACAATTTTACTCAACAAAAGAACCTCAGGAGGTATCACCAACCCTGACTTCAAGCTATAGTATAGAGCTAAAGTAATAAAAACAGCCTGGTACTGGCATAAAAACAGACTTGTGGACCAATGGAATAGAATTGAGGATCCAGACATTAACCCAAAAACCTATGAACACCTGATTTTTGACAAAGAGGCCCAAAACATTCAATGGAAAAAAGACAGCATATTCAACAAATGGTGTTGGCATAGCTGGATGGAAGTGTTCAGAAAAATGCAAATAGATCCGAGCCTGTCACCCTGCACAAAACTCAAATCCAAGTGGATCAAAGGCCTCAACTTAAACCCAACCACTTTGAACTTGATAGAAAAGAAAGTGGGAAATATACTTCTAGAAATTGGCACAGATGACCACTTTCTAAATATAACACCAGTGGCACAGACACTAAGACCAACAATCAATAAGTGGGATCTCCTGAAGCTGAGAAGCTTCTGCAAAGCCAAGGACACTGTCAATAGGACAAAACGCCAGCCTACAGAATGGGAAAAGATTTTCACCAACCCTACAAGTGATAGAGGACTGATCTCTAAGGTATATAAAGAGCTCAGGAATTTAGAGCCCAAAACCTTGAATAACCCTATCAAAAAATGGGATACAGATCTAAAAAGGGAATTCTCTGCAGAGAAACTAGGAATGGCTGAAAGGCACCTGAAAAAGTGCTCTTCATCTTTAGCCATCAGAGAAATGCAAATCAAAACAACTTTGAGATACCACCTAACACCTATTAGAGTGGCTAAGATAAAAGACACAGATGACAGCCTATGCTGGAGAGGATGTGTAACAAGGAGAACACTCCTCCATTGTTGGTAGGAGTGTAAGCTTGTTTAGCCACTTTGGAATGCAATATGGCAGTTTCTCAGAAAATTGAGAATCAATCTCCCCAAGGACCCAGCAATACCACTTCTGGGTGTATACCCTAAAGAGGCACATTCATACTCCAAAGGTATTAGCTCAACTATGTTCATAGCAGCATTATTTGTAATAGCAAGAACCTGGATACAACCTAGATGTCCCTCAACTGAAGAATGGATTAACAAACTGTGGTACATCTACACAATGGAATACTACTCAGCAGTAAGAAAAAATGATATCCTAAAATTCACAGGCAAATGGATGGATTTGGAGAATATCCTCCTGAGTGAGGTATCACAATCTCAGAAAGATAAGCATGGGATGTACTCACTCATTAGTGGTCTCTAAACAAACAAACAAGAAAAAAACCAAGCATGCCCAAGCTGCAAACCACAACCACTGAACAGCTTGGGATCAGAAACACCCTGAACTGACCCTTCGGACCCCACTCCAACTATAGGAACACCTGACTCACTCTTGAGGGAGGATGGACAAAACTGTATTTGGCCAGAAGTGGAGACTGATCCAAACATTATTGGGTCAGTGGGACCATAGGGCTGTCTACTCCCTACCCAGGGAGGGGATGGGGAGTTGCAGAGAAGAAAAATGACCTGATGTGTTGGGAGAGGGAAGGGACCTTGAATAAGGATATACAGGAATGGAAAAAAAATTCAGAGGGAAAGCTGAACACAAAGTAAATATATGTGTAGCAATCTTATTTGCATTATCACCCTTGATAAGTCATGCTTATGATTTTTATCCTCTTTATAGTTATTGTTAAATTTTCAGCATTTTAAATTCATTTTACTGTTTTTTTGATAAATACAAAAATAAATAAAGAAAAAAAAACCAATTAACTGGACTTCGCTAACCAAAAACTCCAAAAACAAAATTAAATTACCTGCTAATATACTTAAATACTGTTCTTTAAATATAGATCCAGCGTCACTTATGAGTAAGTACATTCTGTGTTTACTTTTTTGGATATGGGTTTTTCACTTAGGATTGTTTTACCTAGGTCTTTCTATTTGCCTGCAAATTTCAAGACAATATATATAGCTAAATATTACTCCATTGTGTAAAAATACCACATTTTTTCATCCTTTCTTTTTTTATTTATTATTTAGTGATTTTACACCATGCACCACATCAAACAGTTATCTGTCCTCTCATACACATAACCACTCTTATGATCTCCCCATTTAAAAAAGCCCATTCTTGCTGCTCATGTACATACTATAGCATAATTAGACTGCCTATGACCAGCCCTTTAAAGAAAACGAGTCCTTCCTCACCCACACACACCCCTGCCAGAGGCCATCAATGCAAAAATGAAGCACTGTGTCATTCAGCTATCTTCTAGCCTTGAGCTCTTGTATACAATGACACCTTTTTCTTTAAGTACACTAATGAGTGAATACATCACTGCTTCTCTTTCTGGGTGTATGCTACCTTGCTAAGGAGGAAATTCTCCATATCCTTCCATTTCACTGTGAATTTCAGGATATCATTTTTTTTCTTACTGCTGGTTAGTACAACATTATGTAGATGTACCATGGTTTGTTAATCCATTCTTCAGTTGAGGGACATCTAGGTTGTTTCTAGGTTCTTGCTTTCATGAATAATGCTACTCTAAATATAGTTGAGCTAATGTTTTTGAGGTGTGAATGTGCATCTTTAGGGTATATGCCCAATAGTGGTATAGCTGGATCCATGGGGAGATTCATTCCCAATTTTCTGAGAAACCGCTATACTGCATTTCAGAGTGGCTGAACAAGTGTATGCTCCCAACAACAATTGAGGAATGTTCCTCTCATTACACATCATCTACAGCATAGGCTGTCATCTGTGTTATTAATCTGAGCCACTCTGACAGGTGTAAGGTGGTATCTCAAAGTTGTTTTGATTTGCATTTCTCTAACGGCTAAAGAAGTTGACACTTTTTCATGTGTCTTTCTGCCATTTGTAATTCAACTGCTGAGAATTCCCTTTATAGTTCTGAACCCCATGTAAATTTGGTTATTTAGAATTTGGGGCTCTAGTTTCTTGAGTTCTCTATATATTTTAGATATAAATCCTCTGCCACTTATAGAGTTGGTAATATATGTTTTCCCATTCTGTAGGCTGTCATTTTGTCTTATTAACTATGTCCTTAGCCTTAGAGAAGCTCCTCAGTTTCAGGAGGTCCCACTTATGGGTTGTTGATATTAGTGTCTGTGTCACCGGTGTTATATTTAGGAAGTGGTCACCTGTGCCAATGTATTGGAGGGCATCTCCCACTTTGTTTCTATTAAGTTCAGGGTAGCTGGGTTTATGTTAAGGTCTTTGGTTCACGTGGATTTGAGTTTTGTGCAGGGTGATAGGCTTGGATCTATTTGCATTTTTCTACACACTACCATCCACTTATGCCAATACCATAATTTGAAGATACTATCTTTTTTTCTATTGAATATTTTTGGCCTATTTGTCAAAAATCAGGTGTTTATAGATGTGTGGCTTAATATTAGGTATTCAATTTGATTCCATTGATTCACCCGTCTGTTTTAATGCCAGCACTAAGCCTTTTTTATTACTGTAGCTCTGTAGTATAACTTAAAGTCAAGGATGGTGTTGCTTCCTCAGGTTCTTTTGTTGAGCAAAATTGCTTTGGCAATCCTAGCTTTCCTGTTATTCCAAATGAATTTGAGTTTTATTCTTTCAAGGTTTATAAAAATTGTGTTGGGATTTTGATGGGAATTGCATTGAATCTGTAGATTGCTTTTAGGAAGATTGTCGCTTTTATTATGTTGATTCTACCTATCGAGGAACATGGGAGATCTTTCCATTTTCTGATTTCCTCTTCAGAGATTTAAAGTTTTTGTCAAATAGATCTGTTACTTCTTTGGTTATAGTTACTCCAAGGTATTTAATGCTATTTGCAGCTATTATAAAAGGTGATATTTCCCTTATTTTTTTCTGCCCTTTTGCCTTTGTGTATAGAAGGGCTACTGATTTCTATGAGTTATTCTTGTATTCTCCTACATTGGTGAAGTTGAAGGGCAACTAGGTTGTTTCCAGTTTCTAGCTATTTCAAATGATGCTGCTATAAATGTACTTGAGCAAATGTCCTTGTGATATGAATGAGTATTCATCTTTTGTTTATATGTTCAAGAGTCGTATTGGTAGATCATGATGTTGATTGATTTCCAATTTTCTAAGAAACTACCACACAGACTTCCAGAGTGGTTGTACAAGTTTTCATTTCCAACATCAATGTAGAAGTGATCTCCTGAGGTTCTGGCACTTGATCCCCCTTCTGGAGAGTCATTCTCTGAGACCAGGGTCAATCTGTAAAGTCTGATCCCAAATTCTCCTTAGCAGACAGGACTAGGGTTTGATTATGATAGGCTCCTCCTGCCACAACTAATAGAGGGTACTTTGCGCAGCCAGCCCTTGCCTCAAACTGCCTCAGCAGAAGCCAGAGGACTTTAAAATTTGGACCCTGTACAGAGGTAAACAGGTTTTGTCACATGATCACTCTTCCAGAAAGTTGCTGTCCAGAACCAGGGTCAATCTGTAGAGTCTGATCCCAGACTTTGCTTGGAAGACAGGACCAGAGTTTGGCTATGAGGCGATTAGTAGCCGCACCTTAAAGAGGGGACATTGCATAGCCAGGCATCGCCTACAAGGAGAGCTGCATCATCAGAGAAGGACTGAGGCTTTGAAATTCAAACCACTGTCCAGAGCAGAGTCAGAGATCGAGCAGATCCCTTGTTCAGAAGAGACAGGAGACACACAAGCCATCTTGCCACAACTGACCAGGAGCAGCCTAATCATGAACCACTAAAGCCATGGGGAGATGCCAGTGCAAAAATACATATAATAACATAAAGGACAACAAGACAACACCAGAAGAAACAGGTGGTTCTACAACCACATGACCTGAACAGATTAATGAAGAGGAATAAAGAAGGAAACAGCACCAAAAACACCTTTATGAAGATTATTGAAGCCTTCAAAGAAGATATAAAAAATTCCCTTGAAAAAATATATTAAAATAGAAATGAAAAATTGGAACAGATGAACAAATCCTGGAAATAAAACCAAGAAATGGTACACCAAAAAATGAAACATTGCAGGAACTAAAAACTGAAATAGAAGCAATAAAAAAGGCATAAAATGAGGCAAAGATGGAAAAAGAAAAACTGAAGAAAAAAGGTGGAACTACAGATACAAGGATAACCAACAGAATTCAAGAGATGGAAGATAGAATCTCTGAAGTGGAAGACTCAGTAGCTCAAATGGATATATCAGTCAAAGAAAATATTAAAATCAAAAAAACCATAACACAAAATGTTCAAGAAATCTAGGACACCATGAAAAGACCTAACTTGAGAATAATTTGAATAGAAGAAGGAGAAAAATACCAGCTCAAAGGCACAGATAGTGTATTCAATAAAATCATAGAAGAAAACATTCCTAACTTGAAGAAGGTAATTTCTATAAAGATACAGGAAGCTTACAGAACACCAAATAGATAAGTTCCCCCCAAAAAAGTCCACTTGCCACTTAATAATCAAGTCACAAAACACATAGAAAAAGAACAAAATTTAAGAACTGCAAAAGAAAGGGGCCAACTTACTTATAAAGGCAGACTCATCAGAATAACACCTGCCTATTCAAAGAAAATGATGAAAGAAAGAAGGGCATGGTCAGATTTATACACACACTAAAAGAGCTTGGCTACCAAACTAGAATACTATACTCTGAAAAATTATCAATCACCATAGATGGAGTAGGCAAGATATTTCATGACAAAGTCACATTGAAGCAGTACCTATCTAACAATCCAGCTCACCAGAGAACATTAGAGGGAAAACTCCAACTTAAGGATCCCAGATACAGCCATGAAACAACAATCAATAATCCCACAAAAGAAAAGCCCAGAGTAAGGAATTACATACAAGTTACCACTAAAAATAGCAGGAAATATTAATCAGTGGTCACTAATATTCCTTAATATCAATTGACTCAACTTACCTATAAAAAGATACACACTAGCAAGATGAATATAAAAACAGAAGCCATCCTTCTACTTTATGGAAGAAACATACCTCATGAACAATGACAGACTCAGGCTCAGAGTAAAGTGTTGGGAAAAGATTTTCTAATCAAATGGAACTAAGAAACAAGGTGGGGTTGCCATCATAAAATCTAGCAAAGTAGACTTTAAACTAAAAGCAATTAAAATGGACCAGGATGGTCATTACTTACTCATCACAGGAAAAATCAGTCAAGAAGAAATTTCAATCCTGAATATATATGCACCTAATAGAAGGACACCTACTTATGTAAAAGAAATACTGCTAAAGCGCAAATACTACATCAGTTCTCACATCCTAATATCCCACTATCACCCTTGGATAGGTCATCCAGACAGAGACTCAACAGAGAAATAAAGAGTCTAACAGAGGTTATGATGCAAATGAATTTAATAAACATATATAGAAGCTTCCAACCAAATGCAAAGGAATATACATATTTCTCAGCTTCTCATGGAGATTTCTCTAAAATTGACCACATAATTGGTCATAAAGCAAATGGCAACAGATACAGGTGGAAATAATTCTTTGTAACATATTGGAACATCCAACATCAAAAATCACAGAAAGCCTACCAAATCATAGAAACTAAACATCATTCAAATGAACCACCTCTGGGTCAAGGAAGAAATTAAGAAAGAAATGAAAGTGTTTTAAAATTTAATGAAAATGAATCCACAATATACCGAAATATATGGGACATAATGAAAGCAGTCTTAAGAAGAAAGTTCATAGCACTAGATGCCTATATGAAAATCCAAGAGAAATCCCACACTACAGAAATAACTGCACCTCTGATAGCCTTACAACAATTAGAAGCAAACTCACCTAGAAGAATAGATGGCAGAAAATAATCAAACATAGAGCTGAAATCAATACAATTGAAACAAAAAGAACAATAAAAAGAATCAATGAATCAAAAAGTTGATTCTATGAGAAAGTCAAAAAGATAGATAAGCCTTTATCCAAACTAATCAAAAAGCAGAGAGTGAGTATCAAAATCAACATAATCAGAAACGAAAAGGGGGACATAAAAACAGACCCCCAGGAAATCCAGAGAACTATCAGATCATACTTTGAAAATCTATGTTCCACAAAAATTGAAAACCTAGATAAAATGGACAGCTTTTTGGACTGGTACTATTTGCCAAAGTTAAATGAAGACTAGATTAATTACCTAAACAGACCTAAAACCCTAAAGGAATTTGAAGCAATCATTAAAAGCCTCCCAAGTAAAAAAGCCAAGGTCCATATAGTTTCTGTGCAGATTTCTAGAAGACATCCAAAGAAGAATTACTACCATTGCTTCTCAAAATATTTCACACAGTAGAAACTGAAGGAATATTACCAAATTTCTTTTGTGGGTCCATAATTACCCTAATACCAAAGCCACTCAAAGACACAACAATGAGGGAGAATTGCAGACCAATTTCTCTCATGAATATTGATGATAAAATTCTCAACAAAATTTTGGTCTATTATATTCAATAAAATATAAAAAAAAAATCATCCTACATGACCAAGTAGGCTTCATCCCAGAAATGCAGGGATGGTTTGACATATGAAAATCTGTAAATGTCATCCATCACATAAACAAACTAATGGAAAAAAAAACACATGATCATATCCTTAAGTGCTGAAAAGCCTTTGACAAAATCCAAGACTCCTTTATGATAAAAGCCCTGGAGAGATCAAGAATTCAGGGAAAATATCTAACTATAATAAAGGCGATTTACAAGAAGCTGACAGACAGCATCAAACTTAATGGAGAAAAATTCAAAGCAATCCCACTAAAATCAGGATCTAGATAAGGATGTCCTCTCTCCCCTTACCTATTCAATATAGTTCTTGAAGTTTTAGCTAAATCACTAAGAGAACAAAAGGAGATTAAGGAGATACAAATTGGAAAATAAGAATTGAAGCTATCTGTATTTATAGATGATGTGATTGTATATATAAGTGACCCACAAAATTCTTCCAAGGAACTGCTACAGTTGATAAACACCTTCAGCAATGTAGCAGGATACAAGATTAACTCAAAGAAATCAGTAGCCCTTGTGTACACTAAAGCTAGAAGAGCTGAAAAAGAAATAAGGGAAACATTACCCTTCATAATAGCTGCAAATAGTAATAAATACCTTGGAGTAACTATAACCAAAGAAGTAAGAGATCTACTTGAACAAAATTTTAAATCATTGAAGAAAGAAATTGAAGAGGATACCAGAAAATGGAAAGCTCTCCCATGTTCCTGGATAGGTAGGATCAACATAGTAAAAATGGTAATTCTACCAAAGGCAATCTACAGATTCAATACACTGACCATCAAAATCCAACACAATCTTTTATGGACCTTGAAAGTACAATACTCAACTTCATTTGGAATAACAGGAAAGCCAAGATTGTCAAAACAACATTGTTCAACAAAAGAACCTCTGGATACATCACCATCTCCAACTTCAAGTTGTACTAGAGAGCTACAGTAATTAAAACATCCTGGTATCGGCATAAAAACAGACTTGTGGATCAATAGAATAGAATTGAGGATCCAGGTATTAACCCAAAAACCTATGAACACCTGATTTTCAACAAAGAGTCTCAAAATATTTAATGGAAAAATGAATGTATCTTCAAGTAATGGTATTTGCATCTCCGGTTTGTAGTATGTTGACAAATGCAAATAGAACCAAGATTATCACCCTGTACAAAACTCAAATTCAAGTGGATCAAAGACCTCAATAGTAACCCAGTCACTGTCTGAAGTAATGATGCCTAAGGAATTAGAGAGACAGACTGAAGTTATATAGAATGGTTTTTTTTTCCTTCTTTATTTTGTATTTATCAAAAAAACAGTAAAAAGAATTTAAAAATGCCAAAGAGTTAACAATAACTATACAGAGCATAATAATCATAAGCATGGATATCAAGAATGGAAATGCAAATAAGATTACTACACATATATTTTCTTTGTGTTCAGCTTTCCCTCTGAATTTTTTTTTCCATCCCTGTATATCCTTATTGAAAGTCTCTTCCCCCTCACACCACATCTGATCATTTTTCTTCTCTGCAACTCCCTATCCTCTCCCTGTGCAGGGAGCACACAGTCCTATGGTCACACTGGCCCAATAATGCTTGGATCAGTCTTCACTCCCGGCCAAATCCAGTTTTGTCCCCCCTCCCTCAAGAGTGAGTCAGGTGTTCCTATAGATGGACTGGAGTTTCAAGGGTCAGTCCAGGGTGTTTCTGATCCCAAGCTGTTCAGTGGTTGTGGTTTGCTGCTTGGGCATGTTTGGCTTTTTTTCCTGTTTGCTTGTTTAGAGACCACTAGTGAGTGAGTACATCCCCTGCTTAGCTCTCTGAGTTTGTGATACTTCACTCAGGAGGATATTCTCCAAATCCATCCATTTGCCTGTGAATTTTAGTATATCATTTTTTCTTACTGCTGAGTAGTATTCCATTGTGTAGATGTACCACAGTTCGTTAATCTATTCTTCAGTTGAGGGACATCTAGGTTGTTTCCAGGTTCTTGCTATTACAAATAATGATGCTATGAACATAGTTGAGCTAATACCTTTGGAGTGTGAATGTGCATCTTTAGGGTATACACCTAGAAGTGGTATTGCTGGGTCGTTGGGGAGATTGATTCTCAATTTTCTGAGAAACCTCCATATTGTATTCCAAAGTGGCTGAACAAGCTTACAATCCCACCAACAATGGAGGAGTGTTCCCCTTGCTCCGCATCCTCTCCAGCATAGGCTGTCATCTGTACCTTTTATCTTAGCCAATCTAACAGGTGTTAGGTGGTATCTCAAAGTTGTTTTGATTTGCA
>PVIH01015923.1:0-47613 GCA_004025045.1 Sigmodon hispidus
AAAAAAAAAAAAAAAAAAAAAAAAAAAAAAAAAAAAAAAAAAAAAAAAAAAAAAAAAAAAAAAAAAAAAAAAAAAAAAAAAAAAAAAAAAAAAAAAAAAAAAAAAAAAAAAAAAAAAAAAAAAAAAGGTGACCAGATATGCCTGTTTCACCTCCGTGAAAAACAAGATAGCAAAGAACACATTGCTTACACTGATCCCGGTTTCCCACACAGCCCAGGGAATAGGGCTTCATTTTGCACTTCTGGAACTATTCATTCTCTGCAGTAATCACCAGGAATTAATTATACCCTCAGAAACAGAACAAGGGGCAGGGTAGGCCCACTACGCCCTTGAGGAATGGGCACACTGGCGGCCCTGGCACTTTCCATTCTGCCAAACTCTGGGAGGACAACCTAAGTCCACACGGATACTGCACCACAGGACTGGGGAACCTTAGGAAAAATCCAGTCCTCCTCCAACTTTATAGGTTACTCAGGCAGAGCCAATCCCTCCGGCAAGGGAGCCATTGGTGGGAATGGGAAGTCAGGCCACATGTGGGTCTGCTGTGGAATCCCCACAAGCTGTGCTCTTTGAACAACCTCACTGAGCAACTGTCAATCATCTGGCCAAACCTCAACACAGTGAAAAATAACACTAAGGACTTTCAACTCTTGCTACACAAGCTGGGATAAACGCAGGCAGCATGCACGAGCCCGGTAATGCAGGGAGGGTATTTCAAAGCTGAAATCAGTGTTTGCTCTCTCAGGAAAGGACAGAGGACATAGAATAAAGAGAACTCTAATTGAAAGTGCCTAGAAGCGTCCAGTCAGTGCTTCACGCTGACAGTCACCAAGCCTGTGTGGAAATTGACTGCATAGTCTACATTTCCTCTGGGCCACATGCTGCGAATCTGGTTGCAATCATAGCTGTTATTAATCGGGCTTGGGTTGCTGGTGTTGTAAGTGGTACCAGGATGTAAGCTTTCATGTGCAAATAGATAACACACTCCACTGACTTCGCTCTCAAATTCCCACACACCGCTCATCCAAATGTAAAGAAGGCACTCCAGAGCAGAATTCCCAAGCCACAGGAAAGGCTAAGGAGACTGACCAAAGAAAAATATTACCAACAACAGATGTGTAGCCGCTACAAGTTCAGAAAAGCAGATAAATAAGGTCAAGAAACACAAAGCCAAGGCCAGCGCCTTGCCTACCAAGTACCCACTCCAAAAGCACAAGGTGCCCAAGAATCACCTCCTGGGAGATCAACAGAGCATTAAGCAAATAGCTTATGGTGTCTGCCTAGATCTCAAGTCTCTGATAAGAAGTGACACGTCAGACTAGCTGGGGTGTAGAACATATGCTCAGCATGCACAAGGCCCTGAATTCAACTCCCAGCACCAAATAAAAATAAATAAATAGCTAGCTTATAAGCCAGTCCCTGGATAGGAATCGGTGCGCCTTGAAGGACAGCTGCTCCGGAGGGGCGGGATGTCAACTGTGTACAAATCCCTGGCAGCATACCTCTGCCCTCTGATGCCTACTAGTGCACAGCGGCACTCATGCATCCTGACTCCACCTACTCCCAGGGCAGTGACTGTAGTCATGCCCACTTGCTCTCATTCCTCAGTAGCTTCAGCCTCTCTCTCAGAGCCTCTCTCTCTCTCTCTCTCTCTCAGAGCCTCTCTCTCTCTCTCTCTCTCTCTCTCTCTCTCTCTCTCTCTCTCTCTCTCTCTCTCTCTTAGTATTCCCTATAAACTTTGGCCCCTATGCTAAGTGAATTCTTTTTCAATGCAAAAATTAGCCCTAGAAAAAGATGAGGGATGATGGCAAACCTCCAGTGAAGACCAAATCGATGCCAAGGCACAGCTCTGCGAGTCGAGAGAGGGAGGTGCACAGAGCCTTTCCCGGTGTGACCCAAACATTTTCCCCACAACTGAAGTTTCTACCCCAGACTACTTGGGGAGTGAGGACTCGCCATCTGGCAAACTTACTTTTGCTTCTTTTTTTTTAAAAAAAAAAAAAAGAGAAAGAAAGAAAGAAACAGCAAACAAACAAACAAAAAACCCAATGTATATGTTCCCTGTACACAATGATGGGCTTTATTATTGGACTTTCACAGGCGTATACAGCCTGCTTTGGTCACACTCAGGCAGCAGCTGGCTTAGACCCTTCTTTAAAGTCGTCACCCTTCTTCCATTGGTCTGTCCCTTTGTCTTGTGTTGGTTTTTAAATCCAGATTTTTCCTAAATGAGAGAGAAAGCACGTGCTGTTCATATTTCTGAGTCTGGATGGCATCTGCTTCACATGGTGATGTCTAAGTCTACCCACTTTCCTGAAAGTAACATGATTTTGTTGTTATTTGTAACTAAATTAAACTGCATTGTGAATGTGCAACATGTTTTGTTTGCCCACCCATTTGCTGATGAATGTCTAAGCTGATTACATAATCTGGCTCAGTCGGTTCTGATGGTGGGAATTTGCTCAGTAGCAGCAGATCAGAGTCCCTGGTTTGCTGTTTGTACTTCTGGAACCTCTATTCTAATTCCCATAGTGGCTGCTCCAGGTAAACTTAACAGCACAGAGTGATCTCCAGTGTCATCGGGCACCAAATGGGAGTATCATCATCGAATGCTTTTTCTACGGGGACAACTATTTTTGAAGACCTAACCGAATTTTTACAGAAGTTGAAAATTTTACCATAAGATCACAGCAAAGACAGAGGAAAAATGAAGGCCCTTATAGGAACAAAGCCTATGCTATTTTAACTACTCCTTGTTTGTTTACAGAATTGCGTTCCAGCACATGTGTGACTCTGGTATCCAGGTCCTTCTTTCTCATAAAGCCATAGATGAAACTGGCTGTATTTGTAGACAGTGATTGGCATAAAAGACCAAGTGTCTATTCAAACACATCTGAGCTCACACCATCTCCAAGTCTAGTCTAGCTTGTAACCTTGAGGATAAGGTATGTTTATGACCTCTTAGCTGAGCCATTCCCTCTGCAAGACTGGATTAATTGTTGAGTCACACAGCAGTTAAATAAGCTCAGTTTAACATCTCCTTTGTTAGCTAGCAAGGTTTTCCATGGGAGTATCCATTTCTCACATTCTGTGTTGGTTTTGTGGCTGTAACAACACCCGGGAGAGTCAGAGAAGAGCTCATTTGTCTCATGGTTTCAGCAGTTTGGACCCATGTCAGTTGCTTCTGCTGCTTCTGGCCTTACAAAGAGACTGAAGGGCATCCTGACAAAGAACGTACAGAAGAATGAAAGAGTTCGTCTCGGGAACAGATTGGACTGGCAAAGGTTCACCTCCACTTATTTCTCCAGCTAGGCCCCACCTCCTCACCCACCACATCCCAGCAATTACCCCATCTGTGGATTAACCTATGGATGAGGTCAGAGCTCTTGAGATTCAATCACTTTTCAGTGATTGGAACTACCAGCTGGGGACCAAGCCTCCAGTGCTTACTAGCCTTTTAAAATATGACACTGGCCCAAAGAAGACACCAACAGGAATAAAGCTTCGGTGGGGAGGCTAATTGTTCTTACTATGGAAAGGCAAACTCTAGGAATAATCAAGGCTATCGAGAGAAGAAAGTGTAATAAGGTGGTAAGTCCAAGCAGAGAGGAAAGGGTAACTGGAAAGCTTCACTAGTAAAGCAACATGGTATGACACCAACAGGAACCCACACATACACACAACCAGACCCAAGAAAATGTGTCTTTCTAAGCTGGTAGATAGAGATAGCTGCCCAATCAAAACTGTCAGGACAATTGAGAAACCATACTGGGAGAAATTTTTCTACTTTCTATTTATAAAAATAAGTTATGCACGGATGACATCAACCTACAAAATGAAATCATTAAAAATGCCAAAAGAAAACAAGGGAGAAAATTTTACAATAGCAGGGGTTCAGAAGCCTGCATAAAGAAAAACAATTTGGAAAGTTGCAATGAATGCTAAGTGACGGAGGATTCCCTAGAACCCTGGGCTACAGATGCAAAGATGTCCAAGGCCTCCAAGTGGAGGGCACTGTTCACACACTTCCAGAGCAACAGGGTGAGAAAGAGCCCTTTTCTTCTATTCAGCTTGGATCCCAAACAAGAAATTCTTTCTTTTTGAAGCCTGAAATGAATTTATCCCTCTCCCCTGGCAGACTGAACACAAAAGAACGTGACCCAGAAGCAGCTGGTCATAGGGTGATAGAGAAGGCCCTGACAAGCTGTTGTCAGGTTGATTGGAAAGTATTTCAGCAATGAATTTGAAAGACATGTTAAAGTTATGTTGTTAAGATCTAAGTTGAGCCTCAAGTTAAAACTGATTTTAAAACTTCCAAATAAGACTAATAAGTCTGACATGACAAAATGATAATCACAAAAAAGACAAATTTGTATAAAATTTAATAATTGATCAAGAGGATATAGGAGGTGGGGGCAGATGAATGTGGACATGATAATTTTAATATGTTTCTTTTAAAAATCCTTTGATAATCTGTTCACCAAAAGGTGATTCTGTCCTCTCTCCCTGAGTCCAGGTTGCCCTTGGTGACTAGGTGACCAATAAATAAATGGTAAGAATGGCACTGTGTTATTTTCCCTAGTGTAAGACCCAGAATGTGTGAGAGGACCCTGACTTCAGGGGAGCCTTTTCTTGGTTTTATACTCTGCTCTTGCAACCTCCAGATACTTGATGCAGAATATTTCTTTACAATGTGTGAAGACATGTCACTGTGATTGGTTTAATAAAGAGCTGAATAGCCAATTTCTAGGAAGGAAAATAATAGGAAGAATTTCCAGGGAGAGAAGGAACTCTGGGAAGAAAAGAGGTAAAGATCCCAGTAGACACAGAAGTAAGTCAAACATACAGGATTGGAAGAGCATGGCAGGGCATAGATTAATAGAAACACGTTAACTTGAGTTAGAAGAGCTAATTGGGGGAAAGCCTAAGGTAAAGGCCAAGCTTTCATAATTAATAGTAAGCCTCTCATCATTATTTGCAAGCTGGTGGTCCCAACAAGCTACTACTACTACAGATACTTGAAAATTTTTCGTGGCATATCTTGGTGTTTTCATTTTACACTGGGAAAATTATGACATTGGTCCTGCTTCTGAGGCGGTCATATAAATCCATGCACCTTATGGGTTCTGTCAGAGACACCGCATAAACCCTCTGAATCACTGTGAATCCGCAAGGCTGTAAGAAAAGTTGACTATCCCTCTCAAAGAGAACCTTGTAGAGTGCTGGGATTTTAAGACTCAAAAAGGTATGCTCAGCTAGCCCTCATCTGCTCAGCTAGACCTGCTGTTCCCCTGGCAGCCAGTGTCTCACTACTGGCACACAACAGGCCCAGAACCACAAGGGAACCTATCCAAAAATGCACCAGAAATTGAGTGAAGCGAAGTGATTGGCAGGCTAACTCTGGAAATGTTAAGCTGAATTCTTATAAAGTAGGTTTAATAAAACAGATGCTTTATGAAAGGCTAGATATTGTTATCTAAAGCATGAGTTCACTTTTATTGAATTTTTAGTTGTTATACAAAAAAGTCTCACATTTTCTTTTTTTTTTTTTTTTGATCTCGTGCTGTAATTTATTTTAGAATTCTCAATAGTAACATTAATTTTCTTTTTTTGTTGTCCAGTATTACTTTATAATTTTGATATAATAATGGCCACTGAAATTCCTGATTTTCTTTCATTTCTTCCCTTTCTGAAAGTAGGTCCCCTTTAGGATTAGTTCCCTATGGTTTCTCTCTGTCCTTGATCCCTACCCATCACATTCAAGCCTTTGAGGATCCGTGGTATAACTGTTCTCATGAAGGAAGAATCATAAAGTTACCCAACCTCAAATCAAAGTCTTCTATGACCCCCTAACTAAAAATTCAACCAAAAGAAAAAGGCATTAAAGTAAATGTGTCTGGCTGTGTTGTCTTAAATAACCTCCATGGTACCTCCTATCAGCACTTGCTTTTTCTTTCTTTTTTCTTTATATATAATATATATATATATATATTTATTATATATATTTTACATCCTGCACCCCCTCAAACTTAGTTATCAGTCCTCTCAGATTCATACTCACTCTTGTGACCTCCCCATTTACCAAAGCGCCCATTGATGCTGCTCACTTACTTACTGGAGCATACTTGGTGTGGGTGAGGAAGGATGTGTTTTCTTTAAGGGTGTGGTCACATTTTCACACCCACGTGTCCTTGGTTTCTCAGATTGGTCCTCCAGTGATCCCAGTGCTCCTTGCAGTCCTCCCCCTCCATCCTCCTTGTAATGCTCTCCCCCACCCCCTGCAGCAAGTTTCTCATGTTACATGGTCTCTCTCTCAATCCCTCTCCCTCTCCTTCCTCTCTGCCCCTCGTCCCTCAGTGGACTTCAATATAAATTTTGACTGTGTTATGTTACATGTCATGTTTTGTTTTCTTTCCTCCATTTTCCTCTCTTATCCTGCCCATCTCTCTTTTGTACTTCTTCCTTCTTCATAATCTGCTTTCATGTCCTGTATCCATGAATATTTATATTGTTTTATATGCAGATATGAATTTTGATTTTTGTATATGAAAGAAAATCTATGATATTTGTGCTTCTTACTGTGGCTAATTTTTGCTCATTTTGATGATTTCCAGTGTCATCCGTTTTCCCACAAATGACATAATTTCATTCTTCTGTGTTACTGAATAAAACGCCATTGTGTATAGAGAACCATTGTGTTTCATTCATTTCTCCACTTTATAGGCACATAGTGATTCTGCTGTTGGGCTGTTGTGAATATTGCTCCAACAGTTTTGTGGGGGAGCTCTGTTGTTTGCTGACTTAGATTTCTTTAACCATACCCACAGTAATTTTCAGAACTGAATCAAATGGTAGCCACAACTTTAATTTTTGAGGAGACTTGTGTGCCATTTTTTACAGTGGCTACACCAGTTTACATTTCCACCAGCAATCATGTGAGTTTTCTCTTTCTCCACATACTCAAGTAGCATTTGTTACTATTTTTGGTTTCCTCAAAGAGTGGGCTGGGGGAGATACTGAGACAGGTTTCATATAGTGTAAGCTGGCCTCAGTGAACTCCTGCTCATCCCAATGGCTGGGAGGATAGATGTGTGCCATCATGCCCAACCCTTATTTGTTTGCTTGGTGCTTGCCAAGGTAGAGGCAGAATGTCAATAGAGCTTGAGTTTGCACTTCCCTGGTGGCTACAGAAGTTGGACATATTTTCATTTATTTGTCAGTGATTTGTAGTGCTTTTGAGAACCGTTTTATCTTTTGCCCATCATCCATTGAGAGTTTGTTGTTTAATGCATACAGCTGTTTACAGATTCTACTCACTAACCTTCCAGATGTGTTACCATCTCTTCACTCTTATAATTGGTTTCTTTGCTGTGTAGTTGCTTTTTAATTCCATTGATTGGTCACTGATTATATTTCCAGAAAGTCCTATGCTCATATCTTAACATGTAGCCAACATCTTCTTTTATCATTCTTGTGTCAGGTCTCACATTAAGGACTTTGATCCATTTAAAATTACTTTTTTAAACAGGATAAAAGACAGGGAATAGTTTGACTCTTCAGCAGGGGATAGTTCATTTTCCTGGTAATATTTGTTAAATAGTCTGTATTTCTTCCAGGGTATGTTTTTTTGTTTTGGCTTATTTTTTTATTTCTTGGTTTTTCTTCTTTGTTGCTGTGTGGGCTTGTTTCTCAGTCCACTGTTCCATTGCACTGGCCTCTGCGTTTTTGTACCAGAACCATGCTGATTTTATTAGTGCAGCTCTGTAGTATAATTGAAAATCAGGTAACTATACCATCAGCATGGTTCTTTCTATCCATGACTGCTTTAGATAACTGGGTCTTTTGTACTTCCATGTGAATTTTATAGTTTTTCTAATAGTTCTATGAAGGATGAAACTCATATTTTAGTGAAAACTACATTGAATCCATAGATCACTTTTGCATTATACCTGTCTTTGTTAAAGTAATTTCGCCGATCCACAAGCATACTCTTCTAGTGTCTTTGGTTTTTTCTTCGGAGCCCTACAGTTTTCATTGTGAGCTCTTCCATCTCCTTGGTTAGACTTATTCTTACGCATGTGGAGAGTTGTTTCACTTTGTTTTTGTTTTATATTTGCTAATGGTTTACTTGTTTCATTTGTTTGCTTAAAGCTATTGTGAATAGGATTTTTTCATAATATTCTTCTTGGCAACTTTGTTTTTGGCGTACAGGAAAATGTGGTTTATATATGTCTCAGATGAGTGTTGTAGATGGGGTGGTGATAAACAGCCAAAAGATAATTTTTTAATACAATCAGATACTCTGTTTTTGTAATTGGCACATTAAGACCATTTACATTGAGGATTATTAATGAAAGACACTTGTCAACTCCTGTAATCTTATTTTTCTGGTTAATTAAATTATTGGGGATTTTTTTTCCTCTACTGATACTTACAGGTTTGAAGGTTTTCTATGGTGTATCATTCTTGATTCTCTTTTGCTTATCTATTCTTCTCATGAAATCACTCTCTCTTGTGTTCTCGGGATCAATAGAGTCTTCCTTTCTGTGTGTAGATTCCTTTAAGCTTCTTTTGTACTGGATTGGTGCTCATGAATTCCTCAAGTTTGTGCTTTCTAAAAAATGTCTTTATTTCTACTGATTTTGAAAGGTACTTTGGGGGATAAGCAATCTTGGTTGACAGCTATTTACTTTCAGGGCTTGAAATATATCATTCCATGCATTCCTGGGTATGAGGAATTCTCTTGAGAATTCTTATGTTGTTCTGACATATTTCTTTTAAAATGAAATGCCATTTTTCTCTTATAACTTTTAATAATATTTTTATGTTTTGTACATTGGGAATATCGACTGCAATGTGTCATGAAGAAGTTCTCTGGCCATGACTATTTGGAAGCTATAAATGCCTCTTGTGGTTGCATAGACATTTCTTTTACTAGATTTTGGAAATGTTCTGCTCTAATTTTATTGAGTAGGTTTTCTAGGCCTGTAGTGTTTATCTCAGTTCCTTCTTATTTGCTGCTGAGTTTCTCATCCACATTGCAGGAATTCTTATCTGTGTTTTTGTTTTCTTCTACCATTTTCTTTTCTTTTCATTTTTCAGACTTTCTTGTCCATAGTCCCAACTTCTACTTTGAGTCATGAGTGTATTTACGTATTTATATATTTATTTATTTATTTATTTAAGCCACTTGCTTGTTTGTATTGCTTTTAAAATCACTACTAGTTTTTACAAGTAAATTTCGATTCTTTATCATGTATCCATGTTTGAATCTTTTAATTTAGTAATTAAGAAAGTATGAGAGTGTTGCTTGACTTTTTTGTGCTCCTTGAATTTTTGTGTTGCAGTCTTTGCATCTATTGGTGCAGATATCTCTTCCAGTTTCATTTGGAGAGTTTTGCTAGTAATCATTTCTCAATGCCACTCAGAGAGGAAGAAATAAACTTTAATTGTTTTATGTGTATGAGTTGTTTTAAAGCATGTATGTCTATGTACATCATATGCACCTTGAAGGGCTAAACCTGGTATCCTTGAAGAGCAGATGAGGATATCCAATCTCCTAAAATTGGAGTTACCAACATTTGCGAAGCACCTTATGGGTGCTAGAAACAGTAGCAAGTACTCTTCCCTACTGAGCCATCTCTCCAGTCACCAAAAGGAACTTTTTGTAGGGACTTCTGCTTCTCCTCTCCTGCTGTGGAATCTCAGGGCTCGAATTCTGTGTTGTATGGCCATCCTTCTCTCTCCCTGCACTTTTTGGCTCCTCTGTGACTCCTCATGTCTCCCACTCTGTCTGGCTACACTGTCTCTTTTCACTCAGTGTGCGAGATGGAGGCAACTATTAATCCACCATTTTGCCAGGAAGTCTTAAAATACCAGTTCAATACAGAGGACAGGAGCAGGCAAGGATAGATATAAAGCCTTTACTTGGAACATTCCATTTTCTCTGTTAGCTATTTAAAAAGAGAGCTATTTTCTCTACTAGCTATTAAAAAATGAGAAAGCTGCCAGGCTTGGCACCCAAGAACCAAGCAAATTCAGATGAGTCACTTTCCAGGGTAGAGCTTCAAGCTGGAGCCAATGAATCTGTTATGTCAACTCAAAGAGCTAAACAAAAGTAAAAAGAGTGATGAAATTTTATCTATTTACTCTCCACCATCTACTTGTCTTTTAAGCGTTCATGCTTCTGCACCCTCAGCAGGTCTAACCTGTGACCAAGTTTATAGGGCTAAGGAGTCATGGTCACTGATCAGAAGGAAGTCTTCAGAAACCAGACTTTCTACTTTCACCAGATGAATTAGGAGTAACAATAGGGGTCTTGGGAAAATGTAGAAATGTTTTAAAGTTAACAACTGCTTCTGGCTGGCTATGGCTAACCTCTACTCTGTGTGCTATGGGCATCATCCAATGGAATGCTCACACCATGCTCTAAAAGAGGGGATCTCAGCCCTCTTTTAAAACAAATGATTCCTACTTTGAGAGAACTTAGTAACTGGGTAGCAGAGTAACAGAGCAGAAAGGGGAATTCAAAACCCTGTACCTCTCTACCCTGACAACTCCAAAGCTCAGTTTAAACCGCAAAATACTCATCACCTCTGAAAAGCTCTCTAGAGGAGAAGGAAGAGGGAAGCAGTGTCCCTTTGAGGGTAAAGAGGATACTTACCCTCAAGTACTTCACCTGGTTTTAAACTATGTATGTAAATACCAGTGGTTCTCAATCTTCCTAATGCTGTAATCCTTTAATACAGTTCCTCACATTTTAGAGATACCCAACCATAAAATTATTTTTATTGTTACTTCATAGCTGTAATTTTGCTACTGTTATAATGAATTGTAATGTAAAAATCAGTGTTTTCTGGTGCTCTTAGGCAATCCCTGTGGAAGGGTCATTCCAACCCCAAAGAGATTATGAGACACAAGTTGAAAAACACTAGTATATGCATATATATGCAGTGATAACAATCAGTGGAAACAGATGCCATGAATTATAAAGAAGAGGGCTGTGTAAGAAGGTTTGAAGGGCAGAAAGCAAAAGGAGTAATGTTACAGTCATAATCTCAAAAAATAAAATCAAGGGAAAGGAGAAAAAAGAGATGTATAGTGTTACAGTTGAAGAAGCAGGAGGCCGTGTCATCATAAACTTTGGTGAGTTGTTCTGTGGCCTATGGTGGCTCCACTCTGGAAGTGCCATTCAGATTAACTATGACCAAAGTTTTGGAAGTGACCAAAGGGTAAGTCTCTGGGAAGACACAGGCTTCTCCTGGAACTACTTGGGAATATCTTTACATGTCTTTAGAGTGACTATCTTTGGTCCACTTCAACTGGAAGCACCAATCAGAACCATCTAAGAGAAGTTCAAATGGCTGCACGATCCAGATGGAGCCCTATCCCATTATGTGAAACAACACATAACCTAAGCTTTTCTTGTATTCATGCATTCCTTCTGTTTGGTTTGGTTCAAGTTTTGTTTCTTAAGCTTTATTTTGGTGCTGCTGCTGCTGTTGTTGTTTTTACCACTTACAGAACTAATTTTGGCGGTAGCTTCTGAGGTTAGCATCATATCATCATCACCCAGACCCCCATCCTGCACCACCTGTATAAGATCTTTCACTATCTATTCACAATCAATTTTTTGCATATTGCATAAATTGCATTCATCACTCTAAAGGGCCTTGAAACACCTTGACTGTTTTCTTTATGTGAATTCTGATTTCTGTTGCTGAAGCTCCAGCTATATGTTCACTGTCTTCCAGCTCCAGTTTGCTCAGAGTTGCCTGACGTGTCCCACAGCAAAGATAAGAAAGTCACAGATTGAAGTAAAACAGAGAAACATTTATTCTCAAATGGGCACAAGACCATTGGCTCGGGAAGTAGAACTAAAGAACCAGGCAGACTTCGTTGTTAGTTGTGTTAGACCAGGCATAGTATCACGGACCTTTAATTCCAACACTCAGGGAGGTAGAAATGAAGAGATCTCTATTTGAGGCCAACCTGATCTATAGAGTGAGTTCTAAGACAGCAGGGTACATGGATAAACAAGATGTGTTGGACAAGAATTTAATTTCTCTAAAGTGGAAGTTTTCTTCTCTGCAAAAGAGAAAGTCATCTAAAGTTCAGAAGAAAGCATCTCGTTGGCAGATAGAGGAGTCTCTGTGATGTAAGCACGCTCACATTGATAAGAGATGGGACTTGGATGGTGGCTTTGTAGGAAGGGTTTTAGTTTTAACAACTGCACATGCATATGTATTTTTTAAATTTGTCTTGCATTTTATTTTGTGTGTGAATATTTTACTGTATATCTGTATGTGCACCATGTGTATCTGATACCCTTGGAGGTCTAAAGAGGGTGTTGGATTCCCCGGACTATGGATTGTGAGTCACTGTGTGGATGCTGAGAACCAAACTCATCCTCTGCAAAAGCAGCAAGTGAAATTAGCGACTGGGCCTCTCTTCTGCTCACACACATGAAATGATCAGATGCTCATGCCTTGTTGT
Source organism: Sigmodon hispidus (assembly GCA_004025045.1). Lineage (NCBI taxonomy): Eukaryota > Metazoa > Chordata > Mammalia > Rodentia > Cricetidae > Sigmodon > Sigmodon hispidus. Next base: position 12,496 of record PVIH01015923.1, read on the forward strand.
AAGTATTTACAAGTTATTCCCTTCTTCCCAAGCCACAGTTACACAGAATTTCTGGGATGTTTTGCTTATACTTTCCTGGGTTCCTGACTTCTTGGATTCAGGAAATTTTTGATCCACATGCTAGCTCATTTCTTTAACTTTGTCTTTGTTGAAACTAAATTCCAAGACTGATCCTGTTCTTAGTCAACAGAAAAACTAGGTTCTCCCACAATGACACAAGATTCCTTAGTTAGCTTTGTACCCAAAGAAGCAGAAGTGGGGAAACAGCTCATAGGTGCCCATCTGTCTGTCTGCCTATTACAAATAAATATCTTAAGTAATTAAGTCGGAAGGGATAGGTCAGACCCAAGGACTTCCCTTCTAGAACTGTAGGAATGAACTGTTGAAAGTCACAAGATCCCTGAGTTTGGGTTTGAATAAAGTATGTTTTATTTTTCATATCTTGAACATTTGGAAGTGCTGCTGTAGTGTTATTTAGATAATTCAACAAAATTTTAACACCCACCTTCCAAGATACCTAACATTACATAAATGTGCTATAAAGAGATTAAACTCTTACGCTTTTGGACCTAGAATATTAACACGACAGGAGGGTTTTATTTGTTGTTTGCTTGTTTTAGTGACTTCTAGAGTCTTGTCACATCTCACAATAAACACTGTGAATATGGATTGCTATTCTCTATGGACTTATTTAGAAAAGGCTGGCTGAGATCTATAGGATAAGAAACATGGCAGACAGTCTCTGTGTTCCCATGTCACTTCATCTCATTCAGAGCTTGAAGATCTGTTATATTAGCTCATGCCAGAGTTCCTGTGCACGGCTCTAGAGTGCACATCAGCCCTTTCCTAGGATTCAAGTGCTCTGTTCATTTTTTTCCCCCTATCTCATCTTCTGAAGCATGAGATACACACTCAGTGGATAAGCAGAGCCTGAAGAATGTGATGGTGGAGATTTATCTAGCCTATCTCTGTGTATTTCCCTTGAAAAGAAAAAGGCAACATTGATATTGAAGATACTATTACCACATTGATGCTATGAACTAATGTTTCACAGAGAGAATGGTGCCATTACTACAGCAGTAAAGGCAACTATGAGTGTGAACAAAGGGTTAATATCAGGGCATGGTTGAGGCAGGACTGCCTGAGAATGACCTTGTGTCCCATATCCCTGTTTCCTTGGAAACAGTGAAGTAAGACAAATGGGAAACAGTTGTCTCTTGCTCCTTATTGTGTGAAACAAAAACCTGGATTAGGGTATCTGTGAGCTGACGCACATGCCTCAGGACTGATGAAAACCATACCTGAAGGGTGAGGAATCGATTTTTGCCTCTCTATCACAAGGCTGCCCCATACATTGACTCTCACATTTGGCCATGTATAGATGGGGGATAAAATAAGCTATTTCTGGTTTAACTACAGGGCTGTCCCATGACAGGACAATGGTATATCTCCATGCTGTGGCTGCATCCTGTGTCCTTTAGAAAACTGAGTGGGAGCAGTGTTAGATTAGAGCCTCTCATATATGCTGACTGTAACTAGTCCACATAACCAACAACACAGCTGAGCTGCTGCATATGACAACCCTTATCTTGCTTCTAAATATCACTCACACACAGAGAACAGAAAGTTAAGTAAGAAAAGGGAGGATCCGTCTTCTTTTCAAAGATGGAAAATAAAATGTTTGTAAATGTGCAGGGGTGCTGAAACCCTCAGGCAAAACTCCAAGCAGGCAACACATTTGATGGTTGTGTCTCAGCAGTCGGATGGAGGGGATTAAAATTAATCCAAGAGGCTCTGTCTGGAGTAGGCACTGCACAATTTAAACTGCATCTCCTAAGAAAAGCCATTTGGGAAAGGAAGTGCAAAAGAGAAAAGGCAGGATGAGGGTAATTGCATGACTAGGGAAAGGTCAAAGGGCGTATTCACCAAACATCCCACTGGACCAGTGAAACAAGAGGGAAGAAAAGCAGATGCATGTTCACTGAAATGAATAGCCCTTTCAAGTTTTCCTCTCTGCTAAATCCTATGGGTTGGAAATTATTTTAAGCTTCTTCTCTTCTGAGTGGAAGGTTCAGCCACTTAGAGATATTTGGCCAAGGAGTTTGCTATGAGCTTTAAGACAAGAGAGGAGCTTTGCTAATGCCCCCTCAGATTGTGTGGGCAGCTGCAAACAAGCAGAGTGCAAGTGGTGGGGACAGGACCCCCAGGCACCTGCCTGAGTTCTCCGGACTCTGTCCACAAGGATGACGATTTCCAAAGTCACTCATTAGAACAATGTTTTAGAATATTGGTAGCCCATGGTGAACAAATCAAATCATGCATACATTTTTCTGACATCAGTAACTCCATGTTAGATACAAAGAGAAGTGCACCAAAGGCTCTTTTTCTCCTTATTTTTCAAGTATAAACAATCTCTAATGGCTCAATTTTAAGAATAATGGTGCTTCACACCTGCACCAAGATAAAACTAAGGACAATGTCTGTGAAATTCTGTATCTTCTCCAAAAACATCCTCAACACAGAACATTTAAAGTAGTGAACTTACCAGTATTATTTTAAGTAAGTTGACTGTATTTCTAAAACCTTTTCAATATTTAAACATTTTTGCAAAAGCTTCCTAATTTGTTTTCTCAATAACCCTGTGATATGTTAAAAAAGATGTTTCATAACCTTTCAGCTCACTTAGAAACAAAATATAGTATTGAAACAATGAGAATGCATGACGTTGCTAATGACCTTGAGCTACAGCCCACAGTCTAATTTCTTACAAAACTCTCAATTACAGAACTTACTAGAATTCATGCAAAATGTTTTTTCAGTTCATTTCCACAAAAACCCAGCCAGTTAAAACAAAAAAGAGCTGTTAAAGATATCTTTTTTCCCACTGTAATTCTGTAGCCAAGTAATTAGCCTTCATGCTATTCATGGTTTAATTCAAGCTTTTACACACATCAGCCACTGCTGTGAAGCCATCAGGGAAGAAACTTTTCTTTAGACAGATTGAAAGTTTAAAAATTCACACAGCTCAAAAGCAAGCTCAAAAAAACTTCAATTCCAGAAATATAATACTTTAATATCCTGAATTAAACCCAAGCCCAAACGCGGACCCCAGCCCTTCAAACACTTTCTACAGTTTGTTTCAGAGTCTAGACTCGGCTGTTCTTCTCTGCTAAAGTAATCTACAGATCTGCTCTCCATTCCTCTGGAAGGTTCACACTTCTGTAGTTGGAAAAGGAAATTAATGACTTCTGAAAAGGATAGAGAAAATATTTATAATGGGACTTAAGGACAGGAGGCTTGCAATTAAAAATACCGTTTAAACACTTTACCTAAATCCCACCAAACTGAAATGTCAGCACAATTCTATTCGTTAATTTTGACCTGATTTACTGCACGTAATCCCCTTAACTCCAAGGCTGACCTCTGAGCATTCAGCCTTCCTGTGGGATCAAAAGGAATAATAAGAAACATGTTCCTACTGTAAAATAAGCAAGTGCTGTGTGCAAGCTTGTCCTCATGCTGTCAAACAGACATGCACACACCGAATCCTCAGCACTAACAAAATAAATGCCCAGAGATCTCTCTCACCGACAAACAGACAACTCAGCAGCTTCAAGCAGTTTTTTCCCCCTTTGGAGCCAATTCATTGCAATGTAGGCTGATAAAGCGGAATTAATCTCCTGCTTTATATCCAGTCTCTGTCACTGGGCTCCATTAATCTCCCCCTGTTATCAAGTGTCTCCATGACAGGAAATTATATTTCTAAATTGAATTTTGTTCTGTTTCGATGTAGTAAGAAATATTTTCCAGACTGCTAATAGGATGCATAAAGATTGTGACTCTGACAACACCGTTAGACAAATAAAAGCTATAAATTAAAGCCACCTTCATTCACTAGCCAGCATAATAGCAAAATAGAGAGCATTGATTACCTGGAAAGAGTAATCAAATAAAAGATTTTAAATGAAAAGTGGAGTAGCAGATGGTTAACTTTTTAATTTACCTTTTTATAGCAAATGCCTATAAAGGTAAAAAGAAAAAAATCAATCCAACGAGTCTCTCGCTGCTAATAAAACACATATTGATTCTTAGTGCATATGCTCACGCTACAAAATGCTCTGGCATGGCTGCGCTGCAGGAAATGGAAGTAGGTACACTTTACGAGCACTTCAGAGGAGATGATTCTATAGGAAAGAAGTGTCTTTGGCTTAGATTTACTATGAAAGAGTGAACATTTACAACCACATGCAACAAAGAAACTTCATCTATGGGCAGAGACAGGAGCTTGCCAGGAGCAAGGGCTATTCAGCTAATAGTGGCTGAGACTCTGGAAGATGTCTCCAAAATAATACTCTCCATTCTTGTTGGTGAACGGTGAGTGATTTTAATAAAGCATGCTTTTTGCATTAATATAATTTTGTATTCTTTAGCACAGACCTTGGTTCTCTTTGATATTAGCAATTTGAAAAAGTAACTTCAGCATATTATTGAAAAGCAGGGTCCTTGGTGTCCATTTAAAACTTCTGCTTAAAAAATATTGCACAAAAAATATTTTTCATATGTGTCAAAGCCAAAAAGCTTCCAGAACAGATAATTAATTAATGCTGTCAGGTACTAAGACACTCAGAGAATAGGGAGACTTGGCAAACACATGAGTCATGGAAAGAAGTCTTCGGACGAATCTGAGTGGACGAGGCTTGCCTTCCCCCCTCTGACCTGAAGAGATAAGACAGCATAGATCGAGTCATGGCCTTTCACTGTACATCCAAAGACTTCAGAAGTGGGGTCAGGGTAGCAGACTGAAACCATACCCTATCATTTTGGTCAAGAAGTACTCTGAAGTTCCAGTAGATTAAAGTCCTAAAGGATATTAATAAGGAGTAAAAAGATACTAAAGTTGAAATTATATTTACAAACATAAAACTAATACTGTGATGGGTAGTTACCGAAGATCTTCAAATATTAACTTGAGCTGCACAACACAATGGAACAGAGTCAAGTACTCTCACAAGGAGATGAAGGTGTCTTCCTGAGATAAATGATGGCGGGCAGAAAACAACCTCAGGAGCAGACACACACACACCCTTCACTCTTCGAAAAGACCTTATCATTTGCACAAGAATTTGCTGCACCCCAGAGTAAAGGTTATATGTCATGGGCCTTAGGGGCAACCAATCAAGGTTTAGAAATCTACAGGCTGGGCTGGAGAGATGGCTCAGCCGTTAAAGGCTAGGCTCACAACCAAAAATATAAGATATCTATAGGCTCCCCCACTCCACCCAACATGTTTCCGCTCTATAGCCCTGGATGTCCTAGATCTCCCTCTACAGGTCAACTTGGAAACTCACACAGCTCCTCCTGCCTCTGCCTCCTACGTGCTGAGGTTAAAGGCATGTTTTCAGCAAGGCTAATTTTTTATGACTATTTTTTTTAACCTCAGTTCTGACTAGAGAATAGACAATAATAAGCTCCTGGGAGAAATAATAGTGAAAGAGAATGACAACCTATTTTTCCAATATGCTGCATTTTGACCAAGAATTTTGTATAAACAAGCTACGAGGGGTCTAACCTCTGGACTCATTTTTTTTTAGACAAGGACAGCCACATCATTCAGTGCTGTACACGTTGTGGATTTATACCAGGTTCTCTGCACTGCTTCACGGTCTGATGCTGTCCCACATGGAATTCAACTGTGGTTCTGAAATCTGGGTTCACACCAGTTCCAGTTTAAAAGTCCAGCCCATCTGCTTCAGTGTTGCTTCATATATAAACTCTCCTTGTAGCAACTAAGCTGCAAAACTGCTCTGTCATCACCTACTGCTGTATTACAGGTGTAACTCAACTGTCATTTTTTAAGAGGGAACAATGCTAAATGACCTAGTTGGAGCACCAAGCATTAGTTACACAAGGTGCAGAAGCATCTCTGTCCTGAGATTTTGTTAAAATGACAGTTGTAGCTCTGGCTTCAGCCATCCTCCAGGCCATATGTTTTAAATTTTTCATGTTTACTACTGGCTGGTTCATTTCAAAATGGGCCTTTACACACACACACACACACACAGAGAGAGAGAGAGAGAGAGAGAGAGAGAGAGAGAGAGAGAGAGAGAGAGGCTTCTAACATAATACTGTGTTTGTTTTGTCGGCAGTCTACTGCTAGGCAAGAGGCCTGCCCTTTAGTGTGCTTTGTATACTCAGAAAGACTCTTTACTTTGCAAGTTTTTGTCACATGGAGATGGCTTCTCCATTAGTGAGGGGAGATCATGTTCACTTCCCCATCTCACTGCTTGGGTCCTCATCTGGCTTAGATATGTGTAGGTCTCTGTTTGTGCTGCATCATCTCTGTAAGTTCATATGTACATCAGGACGGTTGTGCCCAGAAGCTGCCAGATCCCAAAGAAACCCCCGAAGCCTGACTCAGTGCCTAAGGCTTCTCCCAGCACTTCATGCTCTGCCCATCCCCTATCCTAACCCTCTCCAGCCCAGGAGCTGGATATTGCTTCCCTTCCCACAGCTTCTGATCCTTATATAAACCTGCCATTTCAGCCATGTCCTCTCTTGATCCACATCTCTCTCTCTTCCCCTCTCTGTCCTCTTCAGTCCATACTCTTCCCAGACATCTCTGGCTGTATTTACCCTCATGGCTACAATAACATCCTTCTTGGCAACTCAGCCCAGGAGTGGTCACGTCTTCATTTTTATTTGGAAGGCATGGCTTCCTTGGTGTCTTCCACAATCCCATCCAGTGAAAAATAAGACCAACACCACAATTTTTGAGACAAATTTGAAGCAAGTTTTATTAATTATTGGCCAGGACAATGGACATGGCAAGGTCCACATCCCATAGTCCCAAAATATGGTGCCAAATTACTTTAGCCAAAAGCTATAAAGGCAAAATGCCCAAGGTGTTTCCCACCTTCAGCCAGGTAAAAGCAAATGTCTATCCTGATGTACTTCCTGCCCACACACCTCCCACCTATGTGTAACCAAGCACATCCTGTGTAGTAGGTGTAGCTAAGCTTGTTTACAGAAGTGAAAACATGTGGCTTGTTATCTTACATGAACAACAGCCCCAATATTCCAGAAAGATATCTGCCCTTGGGCAAGTGAAGCTTACAGGTGAAAGGCATTTCTGTTTTATAGATCTCAAGTACAGCAATTAAAATTTAAAATATAATTTTAGCCATCACAGTTTGCAATTTTCTGTTTCTATGGATTTTCAGCATAGACATAAGTCTATGCATGTATATATGCTTCTCCTTCTCTCTCTCTCTCTCTCTCTCTCTCTCTCTCTCTCTCTCTCTCTCTCTCTTCCTCCTCCTCCTCTCTGTTGTTTTTTTATGATGTGTTTGTTTTCTAAAGAGAGATATTAAAAAGATATGAGGAAAGGTGGGTGGGGAGATGACAGGGAAGGAAAACCATGATCAGAATACACTGTATGCAATAAAGTTCAATAAAAAAAAAAAAACAGAAGAGAAAACCACTGAAATGTCATCTGTACGTAACATTTTCTTGATTTTATTAATTATTAATTTATTTTTATGTTTAATTGTGTGTGTGTAAAATAACTAGAAGTGCTAGAAACCAACAGGGTTTTGACTTTCCCTGTGTCTAAAAAGGGCAGCTCGTCCCATTCCAAAGCTTCAGGATGAGGGCAGAGGCTTCATTGTTCCGCTCCGAGAGTTTCCTCAGGAAGGAAATCTTAAATAAGAACAGTCTTAGGAAACTGCAAGACATACCAGTCATCTATAAGGAGCTAAAAATACTCAGGGAGTAAATGTTCGACCACTTCTCTCCTTTTTTTAAAACAAAGAAATAAAATTTTGGGACCAGCCAGGGAAAAAGAAGAAAAGATAACAAGGAACATTATCTTTATCCAAGAAAAAAAAAAAAAAAAAAACCTATTCTCAAATTTGAAAGTGTGAGAAGTTCAGTCACTTTCAAGTATGACTGCAAATATTGAGAGCTGTGCTTTCAATAATGGCTCTGCCTGGGCATGCTTCACACACCATTCTTCTTGAAGGTCAAATTGCCCAGGATGCTTCTTAATGAGAACCTCACTCTCAAATGACACTAATCTATAAAATGTGAGCTGAATAAACTTAAATTTTGATTTTAAAATATCTCCTAAATTTCTAGCTGAGGAGAAGGATAAGTTACTAGGACTAACAGAAGTGTCTTTGAAGATTAAACTGTATAGATCACTGACTCATCAAAGATCAACCTTATAGACCACTGACTTATCACATTTAAAAAACCTAAAGTTCACTCCAATAGGCTCCTAATACCCATCTGGTTCTAAGGAACCAATATTCAAATTAAAGGTCAAATCTAGTATGTTATTTCTTATCTTCAGGTCTAGGCCAACCTCAAGTCTCCTAGAATCTCACTAACTAATCTACAGCATTTGTAACCAGCCTGAAGCACACTCTAGGGACAGAGCAAGACATGAATAAACATTGTCCTGAGTGTTAGAGCTCAGTGTTTGAACTTATTTCTGCCACATAACAAGATCACAAATTTCTAACAAATCTCCAGGTGTCAGTTTCTTGCAGGTGCAATTGGGTTTACTTTTGTCTGTGCATTAGATAATCCAGCCATGCAAAGTCCCCATTCCATCCTGGTGCAATTGATTGGCACAGAGTAGGTGCTGCCCAGTCCATAGGCTAGGTTATTCTAAACCCCCTCCAGAAAAAAATTCTGAGCATCTAATATAACTGCACAGAGTTTGTTGTGAACTCTGACCTCAAATAGCATTGCTCAACCAAGAAATCTATTACAAGTCCACCATTTGTCAACTGGACACACAATCATATTTACATCATGCCTAATTTCCAAATGAAAATAATAACCAGGTCATAATTATGTCTATCATGATATATCTACCCTTCATACAACTATAAATACACTGTAAATTTTAAAAGAGGGGCAATATCACTTAAGAGACATCTTCTAGTATCAGATGTAACCATAATTTCACCAATATCTTGGCATCCAGATTGGCCTGTTTAGGAGGTGCATATTTACCTTCTAGGGATTGAAACTTTGTCTTATGTAAAACAAAGTATAAAATGAGTTGAGTGTATGGCATCAGAATAAGGGACAGAAAAATTAAAGCCATGTAGCTAACATAGCAATTAATTTATAGGTATGTAATCATAGTTACAATGGAAAACACATATTTGCATTCTTCTAATCATAGAAACAAACAATGAAATAAAGAATACTTCTGAGAGAAATATAAAAGGTACTATCAAGAACAGCCACTGACCATTCAGGTTTTACATAAAAAAGGCATAACAGCTGTTGATCTTTCAAAGGTACCAACAACCCTCATTTTAAAATTGTTAACTGACAAAACTGTGTGGGTGGGACAATGGCCCTTGACATCAGAAAATTGTAGACATTAAAAGAGCTTATATAGGAGTATATTAATGCTCAACATACTGAAAAATTAACAGTACTTGTAAGTCTCCTATATTCGTCATTAAAAAGAAATCTGAGAACACACACCAAAAACTGGAGATCCCAAAGCCTCTTAGTCCACAGTTGATTAAGAGCAACCTCTCTGACAACTGGAAACACACAGCTCCTTGGCCTACAGGCAAGTAAGAGCCCACAAAGAGCAGCCTCTGCAAATACTGGAGAAACACAGCCCCTGGGCTCACAAATGACTAAGAGCCAACCAAGAGCTGACTAAGAGCAAACTGAGGAAGGAATGGGCAGACGCCACTGTAAGAATACATATAACAATATAAGGAACAATAATACACAAGCAGAAGTACCTGGGGGTTCTATATTAAGACCTGAGCATAACAATGAGAAGGAAACAACTTTAAAAACAAATTTATGAAGATAGTAGAAGCTTTAAAAGAGGAGACAAAAATTCCTTTAAAGAAACAGAAGAAAATGCAAACAAAAAATTGGAAGAGATTAACAAATCCCTGAAAGAAAAAAAATAAAACCAAGAAAAAGAAAAAAAGCAGGTAAAAGAAACATTCCAGGAATTTAAAAATGAAATAACAATAAAGAAGGCACAACCCGAAGCAAAGCTAAAAATAAGAAAATCTAAAGAAATGAGCCAGAACTACAGTTTGAAGAGATGAAAGAGAGAATCTCTGGAGTAAAAGATTCAATAGTGGAAACAGATATATCAGTCAAAAATAAATAAATAAATAAAAACCACAAAATCCAAAAAAGTCATAACACAAAATGTTCTGGAAATCTGGGACATCTTAAAAGACCAAACCTGAGAACAATTGGTGCTCAAAGGCATATAAAATATATTCAACAAAATCATAGAAGAAAACTTCTCTGATCTAAACAAGGAAATGGCTATAAAGATACAAGAAGCTACAGAACACGAAAAAATATAGACCTCTAAAACAAGTCTGCTTGCCACATAATAATCAAGCCACTAAACCTACAGAACAAAGAAAAACTACTAAGAACTACAAAGGAAAAAGGCCAAGTTACCTATAAAGGCTGTCCCATCAGAATAACACCTGACTATTTAATGGAAACAATGAAAGCAAAAAGGTCCTAGTCAGAAGTTATGCAGACACTAAAAAAGTGTGGATACCAACCCAGACTTCTGTACCCAGCAAAACTATCAATCACTATAGATGGAGTAAATAAGATATTTCATGACAAAACCATAATTAAACAATACCTACCCACAAATCCAGCCCTCCAGAAAGCACTAGAAGGAAAACTCCAAACTAAGGAACTCATATACACCCATGAAATCACAAACAACTAATAATCCCACAGAAGAAAAACCCAAAGCAGGGAAACACACCCACACTATCACAAAAAATAACATGAAATAACAACCATTGATCTTTAATATTTCTAAATATCAATGGACTCAATTCACCTATAAAAAGACACAACCTAACACAATGGATGCAAAAACAAAAGTCATCTTTCTGCTGCATACAAGAAGCGCACCTCATCCTCAAAGGCAGATACAGGCTCAGAATAAAGAGTTGGGAAAAGACTTTCCAATCAAATAGTCATAAGAAAAAAGCTGGTGTAGACATACTAATATCTACTTCCAACTTAAATAAACCAAAAAAGATCAGGACAGACAATATTTATTCATCTCAAAAAAAAAAATCCACCAACAGGAAGTCTCAATCCTGAATATTTGTTCCCCCAACACAATGGTACCAGATTTGTAAAAATAAATAATACTAAAGTTTAAACCTCATATCAAATGCCACACACTAATAATAAGAGATGTCAATACTCCACTTTCACCCTTGGATAGGTCAAACAGACAGAAACTCAGAGAAATAAGGGATCTAACAAATGCTATGACACAAAAGGACTAAATAGATATATAAAGAACCTTCTACCCAAACACAAAATATACACTTTTTTTCAGCATCCCATGGAACTTCCTCTAAAACTGACCACACAGTTGCTCATAAAAGCAAATATCAATAGATAAAAAAATAAGAATAACTCCTTATCATATCAGACCACTATGGCCTAAAGTTAGAGCTCAACCACAAAAATAAGAGAAAACTTACAAATTCATGGAAACAGATTATCTCCAAATTGAGCCACATCTGGGTCAAGGAAGAAGGTAAGAGAGAAATCAAAGTCTTCCTAGATTTTAATGAAAATAAATCCACAACGTATCCAAACTTAGGGGACACAATGAAAGCAGTGTTAAGAGGAAAACTCATAGCACTAGATGCCTGTATTAGAAACCTTGAGAAATCTCACAGAAGAGACCTAACTGTACAACTGAGGCTTTAGAACAATTAGAAGTAAACTCATCTAGAAAGAGTAGATGGCAGGAAATAATCAAACTTAGTGATGAAATTAATACAATAGAAAAAAGAGAACAATACAAAGAATCAATAAATCAAAGAGTTGTTTCTTTATGAAAGTCAACCAGATAGATTAACCCTTATCCTAACTAACCAAAAAGCAGAGAGAGATTATCCAAATTAAGAGAATCAGAAATGAAAAGGAGGACATAACAACAGAAATCCAGGAAATCCACAGAATGATCAGGTCATACTTTGAAAATCTAAACTCCACTAAAATGGAAAACCAAAAAAATTGGACAGCTTTCTAGACAGGTACCACTTACCAAAATTAAATCAAAATTAAATTGACTCAAACAGACCTATAACCCTAAAAGAAACTGAGGTGTTATTAAAAGTCTCCCAAGTAAAAAAAAAAAAGCTCAAGACCAGATGGTTTCAGTACAAAATTCTATCATACATTTAAAGAAGAACTAATACCAATACTCCTCAAACTATGCCACAAAGTAGAAACTGAAGGAACATTGTCAAACACATTTTATGAGACCACAATCACCCTGATAGCCAAGCCTCTTAAAGATGTAAGAAAAAAAGAAAATTACAGACCAATCTCCCTCATTAATACCATGGAGTAACTATAAGCAAAGAAGTAACAGATCTATTTGACAAAAATTTTAAATCATTGAAGAAAGAAATTGAAGAGGATATCAGAAAATGGAAAGATCTCCCATGTTCCTGAATAGGTAGGATCAACATAGCAAAAATGACAATTCTACCAAAAGCAATCTGCAGATTCAATGCACTGCCCATCAAAATCCCAACTTCATCTGGAATAACAGGAAAGCCAGGATTGGCAAAACAATTTTTCTCAACAAAAGAACCTCAGAAGGCATCACCATCCCTGACTTCAAGTTATACTATAGAGCTACAGTAATAAAAACAGCCTGGTACTGGCATAAAAACAGACTTGTGGCTCAATGGAATCGAACTGAGGATCTGGGCATTAACCCAAAAACCTAGAAACACCTGATCTTTGACAAAGAGGCCCAAAATATTCAATGGAAAAAAGTATCTTTAACAAATGGTGTTGGCATATCTGGTTGGTAGTATGTAGAAAAATGTACATAGATCCAAGCCTATCACCCTGCACAAAACTCAAATCCAAGTGGATCAAAGACCTCAACATAAATCCAGCCACACTGAACTTGATAAAAAAGAAAGTGGGAAATACCCTCCAACACATTGGCACAGGTGACCATTTCCTAAATATAACACCAGTAGCACAGATATTAAGAACAGCAATCAATAAGTAGGACCTCCCGAAACTGAGAAGCTTCTGTGAGGTCAAGGACACAGTCAATAAGACAAAAGGACAGCCTACAGAATGGGAAAAGACTTTCACCAACCCTACAAGTGATAGAAGATTGATCTCTAAAATACATAGAGAGCTCAAGAAACTAGAGCCCAAAACCTTGAATAACCCAATCAAAAAATGGGGTTCAGAACTAAAAAAGGAAATCTCAGCAGAAGAATTACGAATGGCTGAAAAGCACTTGAAAAAATGCTCATCATCTTTATCCATCAGAGAAATGCAAATCAAAACAACTTTGAGTTATCACTTTATATCTGTCAGATTGGTTAAGATAAAAGACACAAATAACAGCCTATGCTGAAGAGGATGCAAAGCAAGAGGAACACTCCTCTATTGTTGGTGGGAATGTAAGCTTGTTCAGCCACTCTGGAATGCAGTATGGCAGTTTCTCAGAAAACTGGGAATCAATCTCCCCAAGGATCCAGCAATACCACTTCTGGGTGTATAACCTAAAGACACACATTCATGCTCTAAAGGCATTAGCTCAACCATGTTCATAGCAGAGTTATTTGTAATAGCAAGAACCTAGAAACAACCTAGATGTCCCTCAACTGAAGAATGGATTAACAAACTGTGGTACATCTACACAATGGAGTACTACTCAGCAGTAAGAAAAGATGATATCCAAAAATTTGCAGACAAATGGATGGATTTGAAGAATATCCTCCTGAGTAAGGTATCTCAAACCCAGAAAGATAGGCAGGGGATGTACTCACTCATTAGTGGACTCTAAAGAAAACAGAAAAAAGAAAAACATGTCCAAGCTGTAAACCACAAACCACTGAACAGCTTGGGATCTGAAACACCTTGGACTGGCACCTTTGATCCCACTCCCTCCAGAGGAACACCTGACCCAGTCTTCATGTTGGGGTGAGGAAACTGGATCTGCCAGGAGTGGATTCTGAACTGACCTATATTGGGACCTTGGGACCTCCTGCCCTTGCTGGGGAGGAGATGGGGAGATGTGGAGAAGAGAGAGTGACTGGAGGGGGTGGGAGGCGAAAGGGACCTTGAACAAGGATATACACAGATAGAAAACGTGTCTGTATTCATAATAAAAAAAGAGTACTGAAACTTCAAAAATAAAGTATCAGTGGATAGTTCTTCCAAAAGGAATGTTAAAGAGTCTCACCTTTTGTCATGTTAGGTATGTTTTCAAGATTAAACAGAAATATATCCTAGACATATGGGTGGTCTTCAAATACTTTAAAGATTTAAAAAATAGTATTTGAAATGTTTTAATAATCTAAGGCTTTTCATGACAGTGAGATATGCCTGCTACTGGCAGAACCAATTGACTTCCAAAAAGAATTATAGACATGGAAGACCCTCTATTGCTTTTATTATGGCAATGTTAGTCACTGGTCAAGAAAACACACTTGCTTTTACTGTTGACAGTATGCTGCTCAAATTAGCCAAGACAAAGTAGGATAGTCTTTCAAAATTCCTGCTTTACCTAAAAGTCAGTGACTATCTAAGCAGCCAGTTGTTTCTGTCATTTCTATAGTTTTAGAAGTTGTTTATTCTGTACCTCTTCATTAGTTGGGTATAATTACTCTTCGCAGGTCTCTCATGGACTTGAAGGTGAGATAGTTATAGTTACAATTTTCTTTGTTACCAAATTAAGAAAAGAAACTCACAAAAGAGGTATAAGGTGTATAAGGTTGAGAGGCATAAAACCTTAAATTGTTTATCTATAAGAAATGTTTTGAGGTCTAAAATGATAGTTTGGGGTTGTAATACAAGTTAGAAAAAGAAAGTAAATTAGGTACAAAGCTTTGGAATCACCAAGATAGGATAGATAATGGAATATTTTCTCAGAATTTTCCAGATGCAAATGTATGTTATATTGTGAATGCAATTTTTAGATGATAATTGTTCTTATTGCATATAGTTTTACTTTGTTAAAGTTAAAATTTTCAATTTTTATTTAGATAAGAAGGGAGAACTGTTGTGGAATATTTTGATGAGACTCTGGCACTCCCAAGAATTCTAATAAAGTTTGCTTTGAATCAGAGCTCAGAACTAGCTGAACAAAATGAGCCAAAGAGGTTTTGGAGGTCTGAGAACATACACAGAGACATAGGAAGTAGTAGGGTGTGGCTTACAAAGACTCTTGGCCCTTCCGGATCAAGAAAGAAGAGAGAGAAGGTAACTAGTGGCTTCTCTACCACTTCTTTGATAATTCAGGTTTTTACCCTGATATCTGACTCCTGAGTTTTTATTGATAAAGAATAATTACATAAATGCTTCAGGAGGTCCTATAACACCCAGCTCCTGGTGGGTAATTCAGATCATGTCTTGGTTACTGTTCTTTTGCTACATAGAGACTTCATGACCAAGGCAACTACCGTAAGAGAAAACATTTAACTGGTGACTTGCTTACAGTTTTAGAAGTTTAATCCATTATCATCATAGTAGGAAGCATGGCAGCATGTGGAAACTGAGAACTATATTCTGATCTGCATGTGGAGGAAGAGAGAGAGAAAGAGAGACTTGACATGGGTTTGTGAAACCTCAGAGCCAACCTCCAATGACACATTTCCTTCAACAGGGCCACACCTCCTAATCTTTTCAAATAGTTCCACTCCGTGGTGACCAAGCATTCAAATATATAAGCTTATGGGGTCATTCTTATTTAAACTATAATATTTCTCTCCTTAGCACCACCATTGTCTATAATCATATCATAATGCAAAAATGTATTTGGTCCAACTTCAAAAGTTTCCCAATATCTAACACCGTTGTCAACACTATTTAAAAGTTCAAAGCTCAGAATCTCTTCTAAGACTCCAGGTAATCTTAACAGTAACCCAATGTAAAATAAAAATTAAAGAGCAGATCACATACCACTAATATGCAATGGCACAGGATACACTTTACCATTTCAAAGGGGGATGGAGCATAGTGAGGAAATACTGGACCAACCTGAGACCAAAAACTTACTTTGATGATGGCAAACTCCAAATTCTGCATCTCTGTGTCTGATGTAAAACACTCTTCAGATCTCCAACTCTTTTCAACTTTGTTGATTTCAACACACTTCTTACTCTTGGAAAGGTTCCACACATAATCTACAGCTCTTCTTGGCAGGTATCCCAAGGGTCTGTTATCTCCAAAACTTTGAGGTCTCCAACAAAACTCAGATTTTACATTCGCAGCTTCACACATTGACTTCTCTGGTCCTTCATGAAAGGAAAACCCTGAAACATGTCTATTCTCAGCATCTTTCCTTATCTGTGAAGAGAGATTCCAGGGTCCTTTTTGTATCCTTGACTCTAAAACTAGAACCATATGGCTGAATCTACCAAATTCTTCTACTTGCTGAGGCTGGGAATTGGCTTTCTTATTCAAGTATATTTTTATTAGCTTTGTCTTTCTGCTTAAGCTTTTCCTTAATTCCTTTTTACAAGTTGAAAGTTTAGCTGGGTAGAGTGTTGCCCTGAAGTCACCACTCCCTAATTTCTTTTAGCATTGGGCTTTTCTTTAAATTTTTTATCTCTTTGAGCACAGGATGTAGCATCATTACACTTTTTGGTGCTCCTTTTCTTTAAAAACTGTATATTTTCTATTTTTCCTTGCTCAATTTGATCATTTTTATTATAGATTAACCTAAGAATAGCCACTAAAAGATGAAGATGGACTCATTTGCTCCTACAGCTCCAACGCCCAGTCTCATCCCCAGCTCAGTAGCAGGAGACCTGCTGTGGTCTCCCTTTCCTCTCTGGCCCCATCCTCAGTGGATCACAAAGGTCCCTTCCTTCTCCCAGCTCATCCCAGTACTCCAGCCTCCAGCACCAGCAGGCATTCCCTGTGAACACACCAGCTGATCGGGCCAGGAAACAGGTAAGCTAACTGAAGACCTTCACTCTCTTCTTCTCTCCTGCAAACCCAGTCTCTCAGTCTCATCCCTAGGTCTGCAACAGAACACCAGCGGCAGCCTTCCCCGCCTCCGCCCACATTTCCTGTGGATGCTGCAGACCTTCTTCTAACCTCCCTCTCCCACTGTGTCCCAGCCTCCAACTCCAGCAAGTAGTGCCTGATAACCCCCAGACCATCCCCGCTAGGGAAGCAGGTGGGCTGTGTGTAGAGATCCTTGTCCCTTTGCTTCCCTAGATCCAATGCCCAGTCTCTTCCTCAGCACTTATAGCAGACCTTCTGTAATGTCTCCTCTTAATTGCACTCCCCATTCCAAGGAGATGAAACAAGCATATCCTGGTGGGACACTCTGCTCTCCTCCCTCCTATGAAGCCCTTAAGACCCTTAGGCTTCATTCGCAAGTGTCACCTCCCAAAACCCAGAAGCACATTTTACCTGGAACCCACATTGGCCCCAATTATCAAGTCCAAAGAAAATGTATTGCCAAGAAACACACAGCCATCATACTCTCTGAAAATCAAGAAAGGAAACAGGAACCATGAAACAAAACAGTGACTCAACAAAGACAAAAGTAGAAATTAGCACCTAGACCTATAGTCATCACAAACACATAATAGCTATGCCAGTATAAAAAATGCCATCAATAATAACCATGGAATTATGTCTCCATTAGAGTCCAGCTATCCTACCACAGCATGCCCTGAATATTCCAACACAGGTGAAGCACAGAAAAAAGACCTTAATGTTATGCCTAAAGCTCAACCGCCAGAGAAAGCAAGAGAGACAAGGGTGTCCAGAATAAAACAGCAAGATTTAGTGGCAGCACAATACCAGCCAAGCAGGGAGCATACTTCAAGCGTCTGTGATTTGGTTACAAAGAATCTTTTTTTTTCCTTTTTAAAAATTTATTTATAAAATAAAGTCTTTTTTTTTTTTCCATGAATCACCTTGCTCTAACTTCCTCCCTCCTTCTCATCCCCCCATTTCCTCCCTAGAAAGGGCAAGAAGTCCTAAGGTAGATCAGCTCAGCATCCACTCCAAGCAGGTCTGATTTCCAAATCCTAATGTCAGGACTGGGTTAGGTGTTCCTCTGGAGGGAATGGGCTCTGTAGTGCCAGTCCACACATAGAAACACAGTCTGATCCCTTCCCCTCGAGGCTCCATATACTGCCCATGTCAGTGGACAGTTGCCTATCCTTGGAGGGCCTAGTTCCTTTCCTTGAAGGTTCCCCAGTGGCTGTTCTTAATTCAGTGAGCTCTCCAGAGCTCTAGCCAGCCATCATTGTGGGAGTTTTCCTCATAAGCCCTATCCCCTTGCTCATATAGACTCTTCTTCCTTGCTCTCAGCTAGACCAGGAGCTCAGCCCAGTGCTTAGCCATGTATCTCTGCCTCCACATCTATTCATTGTTGAATATAAGTTCTGTGATGGCACTTAGGGTGGTTATTCATTTGATTATAGGAAAAGTCCTGTATAGGCAACACCTTCACTATTGGTTGGATACGTAGCCAGGGACATCCTGAGGGTTCTTGGAGGTTACCCTAGCACCCGGTTTTTTTTCAACCCCACACTGGCTTCCTCTATTAAGATCTCCATCTCTATTTCTTTGTCCCTCCGTGTTGCTCCTCTCACTCAGTCATCTCCTTCTCTCATGATTTGTTTCCACACCTTCTTGGTTTTGGCCCCTTATGCTCCCAATTAGCTAGGAAGATTCTCTCTATTTTCTCTTCCTAGGGGAATCCCTAGATATCTCTCTTAAGTTCTATCTGATCCCAAGCTTTTGAGGGGTTATGGTGTGCAGCTTGGATGTTCTTTACTTTTTGTCTTGGGCATATACCCAAAGGATGCACATTTGCACTCCAAAGGCATTAGCTCAACTATGGTCATAGCAGCATTATTTGTAATAGCAAGAACCTGGAAACAACCTAGATGCCTCTCAACTGAGGAATGGATTAACAAACTGTGGTACATCTACACAATGGAGTACTACTCAGCAGTCAGAAAAAAATGATATTCTAAAATTTATAGGCAAATGGATAGATTTGGAGAATATCCTCCTGAGCGAGGTATCACAAACCCAGAAAGATAAGCAGGGGATGTACTCACTCATTAGTGGTCTCTAAACAAAAAAGCAAAAAGCAAAACATGTCCAAGCTGCAAACCACAAACACTGAACAGCTTTAGATCTGAAACACCTTGGACTGGTCCCTTGGAGTCCATTCCCTCCAGAGGAACACCTGACTCAGTCTTGATGTTGGGGTGAGGAAAGTGTATCTGCCAGGAGTGGATGCTTAACTAAGCCACATTGGGACCTTGGGACCCCTTTGTGGAGAAGAGTGACTGGAAGGGGCGGGAGGGGGAAGGGAGCTTGAACAAGGATATACATGGATAAAAAATATGACTTTATTCATAATAAATATGAAAAGAGAAAAAATTTTAATTTGTATTTGATCTTTTCCAGTTGTCTTATTGCTCTAGCTAGAACTTCAAGTCCTATGTTGAATAAATATGAACAGAGTGGACAAGCTAATCTTCTTCCTGATTTGCTTTGAGTTTCTCGTCATTCATTCTGATGTTGGCTATAAGCTTGCTGTAAATTGCCCATATTGTGTTCAGGTACATACCCTATATCCCCATTCCCTCTAGGACTTTTATCATGAGTGGTGCTTGATTTTGTCAAAGCTTTTTCTTCATCTAATGATATTATCATAATATTTTTGTCTTTCTGTTTTTTATTTTGGTACATTACACTTGGTGCAATACATTTTTTTATATATTTAACCACTCCTGTATCTGTGAGATTAAGCCAACTTGATCATAATGAATGATCTTTTTTATGTGTTCTTGAAATCAGCTTGTAAGTATTTTATTGAATATTTTTACATCTATGTTAATAGGGGAAATTGGTCTGTAATTCTTTTTCTATGTTGAGTCTTTATGTGATTTTTGGTATCAGAGTTAATGTGGCCTCATAAAATAAATTGAGTAATGATGTTTTGTGAAATAATTTAAAAAGTAGTGACATTAACTCTTCTTTGAAATTTCAGTAGAACTGTGCACTAAAACTACCTGGTATTTGGGGGGGCACTTTTAATGACTGGTTAGATTTTACTAGGGGTCATAGGTCTATTTAAATTGCTTATTTGCTCTTGATTTAAGTTTGGTAATTGTTACTTATTGAGAAAATTATTCATTTCTTTTAGACTTCTTCATTTGGTGGAGTACTGGCTTTTAAATTATGTCCTTTATGATTCTCAGGATTTCCTTAGTAACATTTGTTAGGTCTTCCTTTTCATTTCTAATTTTATTAATCTAGATATTTGTCTCTGCCTTTTAGTTAGTTTGGATAAAGGTTTATCTATTTTATTGATTTTCTCAAAGACCCAACTCTTTATTAAATTTTGTTCTTTTTGTTTCTATTGTATTGATTTCAGTCTGAGTCTGATTATTTCTTGTTATGTGTTCTTCTTAGATGTGATTACTTCTTTTTGTTCAAGAGTGCTCACATGTGTTATTAAGTTGCTAGTATGGGGTTTCTTCAGGTTTTTTTTTTCACATAGGCACTCAGTGCTATAAACTTTCCAATTAAAACTACCTTTATTGTGTCCCAGAAGTTTGGGTATACTGTGTACTCTTTCTCACTTAATTCTAGAAATCTTTAATTATTTCTTTATTTTTGTCTTATACTAGCTTTTATTCAGCATAGAGATGTTCAATTTCCATGGATTTGTAGGCTTTCTGTTCTTTTTGTTGGTGGTGATAGCCAGCTTTAACCAGCAGTGGTCTGATAAAATGTAGGGAGTAATTTCAAGTTTCTTGTATAGGTTGAGACTTTTTTATGTCTGAGTATGTGGCCCATTTTGGAGAAATTTCAGTGAGATAGAGAGAAGATATGTTCTTCTGTGTTTGGTTAAAATGTTATATAAATATCTATATGCCTCATTTGGTTTATAATATTTGTTTTAGCATTTCTCTGTTTAGTTTTTGTCTGGACGATTTGTTCATTGGTGAGAGTAGGGTACTGACTTCTCTTACTATCAGTGTGTGAGGACCAATATGCAATTTAAGCTATAATAGTATGTGTTTTACAAAGTTGAATACCCTTATGTTTGCAAAATAGTAAGAATTATAATTTCATCTTTGTGGATTTTTTCCTTTGATGAGCATGTAGTGTGCTTTCTTAACTCTTTTAATTAATTTTAGTTTGAACTCTATTTTGGTAGCTATTAAAAGGACTACATAAGCATGCTTGTCAGGTCCATTTGCTTGGAATATCTTTTTCCAATTCTTTATCCTGAGGTAATATATATTCTTGATATTGAGGTGTGTTTCTCAGATGCAGTAGAAGGATGGAACCTGTTTTCTCATCCATTCTGTTAATTTCTGTCTTTTTATTGGGGAGTTGAGTCCATTTATGTTGAGAGATATCAATGACCAATGATTGTTGATTATTGTTATTTTGTTTTTGGTGGTTGTGGTGGTAGTGTGTGTGTGTGTGTGTGTGTGTGTGTGTGTGTGTGTTTCTTCTTTTAGTTTTGCTTATGTGAGATTATTTTCTGTGTTTTTATGGGTGTAGCTAACTGCCTTAGGTTGGAGGTTTTTTTAATAGCATCTTTTGTAGGGCTAGCTTTATAGAAAAACAGATATTGTTTAAATTATGCTTTATCATGAACTATCTTATTTTCTTCATCTATGATGATTGAAATTTTGCTGGTATAGAAGTATATAATATAGTAGTCTGGACTGATATCTGTGGTCTCTTAACAATTTTTAGGACATCTGTTTATGCCTTTTCTGGCTCAATGGAGACATTGAGATGTCAGGTGTAATTTTAATACTTCTATCTTTATATGTTACTTATTCTTTTTTCCTTGAAGCTTTTAATATTCTTTATTTGTTCTTTATACTTAGTGTTTTGACTGTTATGTGGTGGCAGGATACTGCATGAATTCTAATTGGTCTTAATAAAAATGCAGAGACAAATATTAAGGTAAAGCTTAACGTTCAGAGAGACAGAGGAACAAGCCACTAGAGAAACTTTTCACCACCACTGAATTCTCAGGCATAAAGGGAAAGATCCTGTCTCCACAAATCAGCAAGTGGTAAAACATGCAGAGATCCCCAGACATTACATGGAGAGAAAGTTTAACTGGGATGTTTTCATCAAAACCTTCCCCTCAGAGTTCAGGGAACCCTGTGAAAGAAACAGCAGAAAGACTGTGTAAGAGCCAGAAGGAATGGAGGTCACCAGGAGAGCAATGCTTTCTAAATCAACTAAGCAGGGCCCATACGAGCTCACAAAGACTAAAGCAACAAGTACAAGGCCTACATGGGTCTGTACCAGGTCCTCTGTGTATATACTATAGTTTTTAGCATGTATTTTATGGGACTCTAAGTGTATGAATGAGTAGGTCTCTGATTCTTTTGCCGTCTCTTGAGGCTCTTTTCCTTCTGCCTGGTTGCTTTGTCCGGCCCCAATGTGATAGTTTTTGCTGTGTCTTGTATTTTGTTTTCTCATGCTTAGTTGTTATCTCTTAGAAGCCTTTTCTTTTCTAATGAGGGACAGAAAGGGAATAACCTGGAGGGGAGGGGAAGAAGTGGAGGGCAGTAGATAAAGGAGACACTAGAGTCAAGATATATTGTATGAGAAAAGAATCTATTTTTAAGAAAAGGGGAAAATGCCTCTAATAATTGTATGACACAGTCAAGACTGGGTTGTCTTGAAATCTTATCTGCCAATATCATTAATCCAAAACTCCTTAAGATAGCCTCAGGCAAAATGTTTGAACAAGAGAGGGAAGAAGCTACATTCTTGGCCACAATATCACAAAAATAATCTGTAGGGAACTTACTGATATTCTTTTCTATTTTATGAATCCTAAATATTATTATAATAAAAACACAGAGCCAGATATTGGTGTAGATGCCAGAAGATCTGAGAGACTGAGGAACAAGCCACAGCCACTTCCCACCACCACTAAATCCACAGGTCAAAAGGGGTAGATCCCGTCTGCACAAATCCTCAGACTGAAGAGGGGAAGTATTCCTTCCTCTGCAGTCACATCACTTCTTGTCTCCGCCTTCCTAGTTAGTGCTGGGATTAAAGGGGTGTGATCCCATGTGCTGGGATTAAAGGGGTGTGATCCCATGTACTGGGATTAAAGGGGTGTGATCCCATGTACTGGGATTAAAGGGGTGTGATCCCATGTGCTGGGATTAAAGGGGTGTGATCCCATGTGCTGGGATTAAAGGGGTGTGATCCCATGTACTGGGATTAAAGGGGTGTGATCCCATGTACTGGGATTAAAGGGGTGTGATCCCATGTACTGGGATTAAAGGGGTGTGATCCCATATACTGGGATTAAAGGGGTGTGATCCCATGTACTGGGATTAAAGGGGTGTGATCCCATGTACTGGGATTAAAGGGGTGTGATCCCATGTGCTGGGATTAAAGGGGTGTGATCCCATGTACTGGGATTAAAGGGGTGTGATCCCATGTGCTGGGATTAAAGGGGTGTGATCCCATGTACTGGGATTAAAGGGGTGTGATCCTGAGTGTTGGGACTAAAGGAGTGTGCCACCACTGCCTAGCTCTTTTTCTCTTTTGGACTGGATTAATCATATCTAGGCTGGCCTGAAACTCACAGAGATCCAGGTGGATTTCTGTCACCCAAGTGCTGATATTAAAGGTGTGTGCCAACACTGCCTGACCTCTATGGCTAATTCTGTGACTGGTTCTGTTCTCTGCTCGTCAGACTTTATTTGTTTAGAGCATATAGAACATATCACCTACACTTCTCTAAAACTTCTTGAGTAGGGTTGTCATAATCTACATTGCTTTCAGAATTGTCTTTCATGTGGTTATTAGTATGGCCTATTAAACTCAATTTAAAGCATTCAACTGCTTTTCTAATCCAAAGTCCCAAAGTATATAGTTTGCCGACAAGCAGCATAGTCCAGCTTGTTACAGCAATACACCAGTCCCTGGTACCAACTTCTGTCTTAGTCATTGTTCTATTGCTGTCAAGAAACACCATGACCAAGGTAACTGCAATAAGAAAAAAAAAACTTAATTGGTGGCTTTGTTATCGTTTCAGAAGTTTAGTCCATTATCATGGCAGGAAGTAGGAAAATATTGAACCATTTACTAAGAAACACCCTAATCCATAGGCAGAAACAGAGACAGGGACTCTGGGCTTGACATGGACTTTTGAAACATCAAAGCCCACACACAGTGACACACTTCCTCCAAGGCCATGCCTCATGAACCTTTCAAATAGTGTCACTCCCTGGTGACCAAGCATTCAAATACATGGGGGACCATTCTTACCCAAGCCACCACAGGCAGCATGGTAGGTAACTTAGGGTCCCACCACAAGCAGCATGGTAACTAACATAGGGTCCCACCACAGGCAGCATGGTAACTTAGGGTCCCATTGTCAAACACTAAGTTTACATTAAGGTCTATAGTGGGAAGGAGAATAGTTGTATGAAGATGATGGTAGAACTTTGTTCCAAAATCTCAAAGGTCTCTTAAGTGATTTATCATTGGGAACTGTCAAAGGCTCCAAACAGCATCCCTATCTACCACTAACACCCCAAATACTATCATATCCAAGTGATAGAGCAACTTTCACAGCATCCTGGACCTGTTGAAAAGCTTTGATTTTAAGCCCCACACAAACCTCAAAGCCTTTCAAGTAACTTAGCATATGGGCCAGAGTAACACACCCAATAAGAATTTGCTGTCTCTAGAATCCAAACAGGTTCACTAAATGCTGTGTTTCTTTCTTGGTGGTGGGAGGGTCCAGGTGCAGAAACTAATCCTTCACCTTAGAAGGAATGTCTCTGCATGTTCCACATCACTCCTAATAATTTCACTGAGGCAGAAGGCTCAGTGAATTTTGGTTGAATTTATTTTCCATTCTCCAACGTGCATATGTGTTACTAACAAGCCCCAAAGTAGTCATTATCAATTGGTTCAATGCTCACTTGGTTCAATCAACATAACATCATCAATATAGTGAAGTAATGTCGTATTTTTTGGAAGAGACAACAGATCAAGATCTCTTCAGGCTAAGTTTTGGCACAAGACTGGAGAGTTAATATATCCTTATGGTAGCACTGTAAAGATATACTGATGGCCTTGCTTCTGGTGTTCCTTATGAACAGGTGCTGAGAAAAAAGCATTTTCTGGATCAATGTCTGCACCAGATGTGGTAATATGCCCAAGTAAAGACACTATATTGGGTACAGCAGCTACAATTGGAGTCACTATTTAAGTTTTTAGTAGTCAACTGTCATTCTCCAAGAACTACTTGCGTTTGAATGGGAATTAAAGGGAGATGTTTGGGAACCACCACCCCTGCATCTTCCAAGTCATTGATGGCGATACTAATTTCTGCAGTTCCCCCAGGAATGTGATACTGAATTTGATTCACTATTTTCCCTGGCATAAGCAATTCTAAAGGCTCTCATTAGCCTTTCCAATTATAATAGTCTTCATTCCACCAATCAGAAAAGCACTGTGAGAATCCTGACAACTTCTAAGTATAACTATCCCAATTATACATTCTGGGATTGGGCAAATAATGACAGGATGAGTTTGGAGACTCACTGGGCCAAATGTGAGTTGGATTTCAGCCAAAACCCAATTAATCGCCTGGCCAGTGTAAGCCCCTCTGTCTTGTGATCTCTGGAATCAGCATCAATCTAAAACCATGGAAAGTCTGTTTCCTTTCCCCCTGTGTTCAGTTAGCCTTGGAAAAGGACATACGTTCCTCTTCGAAGGATGCAAAGGCTGACAGAAAACTCACAGGAATTTTAGAGAAGGCCTCATTTCATTCAGTGGGCTCTGGATCTGCAAATTGGCTCAAATGTGGAAACTGGTCCACAGTCCAAGATTTCCATTGGCTACATTCTGATGTAGCCTTTCATTCACTGGTCTAAGAATTTACCACTTATAAAAATCAAACAAAAATTTTAGTAGGCTTCTTACCTATTTCATACCTGGAAATACTATGATTGATGAGCCAATATGAAGAGTCCAAATGCATCATGCCACCATAAAATGCACTTTGCCTATGCTGACCATTATGAATAAGCCTGTTATGGACACTGTTTTTTCTATGCTGTTGATTATGATAACTATGCTCATCTTGCCTTTGGTGATTCAGTGCTGCCACATTGCCCCTGCTGCATTGAGGCCCAGTTAACACCATCCATCCAACTGAGCAAAAGCACCCCAGGTCTAAAGTCTCAAGCACAAGAAAAATTGTAACAACATAGCTCTTCAGATGTTTCGAAGCCCCTTTGACCACTTTGTGTCTTATGGGATTGGTGACAGGCATGTCTTCTGGGCCTTCCCCTTGTGGAGGATTAGGTTTGATACAGTGTACCCACTAGCATTGCTATTTCCCCTGAGCATTAAAGTTCCTTCATCAACACTAAGCCAAGGGATACCAGGAAACACCAACTCCTTTTTAGTAGGCTATTGTTGTGAGATGTTTTGGGGCTGGACTTTCTGGTCTGCATACAGAATCACACAAATGCTTATATTAATTTTCTTCTGGTTAATCTAGGGCCCAGGCATATAACTTGCTAACTCTTTAGTCTTAAACGAACCCATCTTTCTTATCCTATTTAGTCATGCAGCTCAGTACCTTTCCATAGAGCAGTATTTCAGCTTCTTTCTTCTGCATCTGCTGCCATCTCCCGGTTGTGTCTGTCACATTCCTGCGGGTGGCATGTCTGCTCTCCTCTAAGATTTTCCCAGTCTGGTAGCTCCACCCACACTTTCTTCTGCCTTCAGCCAATCAGCTTTTTATTAAACCTGTAGGTGGGACAATTATTTAAATGTTAACACATAATCCCACTACAGGTCATCTTTTGTCAAATGCTTTAGCCAATCATTCAAACTCTCAAAAACTTCATGACTGTGCAAGCTTCCCTACTAAACCTGAAGTCTCGCCTCAGAAGACCCATATCGATAATTAATGCAACCTGATTCAGTTTTATGTTTCTTCCACCATTATCCTACAACCTTAAAATTAATTCCCACAGGTATTTCCCAGACTTCTGCTTGAATGAACTAGCACACTCATTAAGCTCTTCAATAGTGTTGCACATTTGCTCATGAACTATAATTTGTACCTCCCCTCTAGAAGAATGTTTTGTCTTAAGTCTTGTTATAGGTCCAGTTGCAAACATTGGTGGGTCCTGAAGAATATAAGCTGTCTTGGTTAAGGTTCCTATCGCTGTAAAGAGACACCATGACCACAGCAAATCTTACAAAAGATAAAATTTAATTGGGACTAGTTTACAGTTCAGAGGGTCAGTCCATTATCATCATGGGGGTCTTGATGGCATGCAAGTAGACATGGTGCTGGAGAAGAAGATGAGAGTTGAGAATCAGCTACATCTTAATCCAGCAGGTAACATAAAGTAGCCTGAGATATTGGGCCTACTTGGGCATATATGAGATCTCAAATCCCCTTCTTGAGGATGCACTTTCTCCAACAAGGCCACACCTACCTCAATAAAACCACATCTTCCCAATAATGCTATGCCCAGAGCTTATGGGGGCCGATTACATTCAAACTACCATAGATGTAATGTTACTTGACACAGTCAAAAAGACAAAATGACAGCCTATAGAATGGGAAAAGATTTTTACCAACCCTACAAGTGACAGAGGACTGATCTCTAAAATATATAGAGAACTCAAGGATCTAGAGCCCAAAACCCTAAATAACCCAATTAAAAAAAATGGGGTTCAGAACTAAAAAGGGAATTCTCAGCAGAAGAATTACGAATGGTTGAAAGGCATTTGAAAAATTTCTCAACATCTTTAGCCATCAGAGAAATGCAAATCAAAACAGCTTTGAGATACCACCTTAAACCTGTCATAATGGCTAAGATTAAAAACACAGATGACAACCTATGCTGGAGAGAATGTGGAGCAAGGGGAACACTCCTCAATTGGTGGTGGGAGTGTAATCTTGTTCAGCCACTTTGGAATGCAGTACGGCAGTTTCTCAGAAAACTGGGAATCAATCTCCCCAAGGATCCAGCAATATCACCACTGGCCTAGATGCCCATCAACTGAAGAATGGATTAACAAACTGTGGTACAGCTACAAAAGGAAGTATTACTCAGCAGGAAAAAATTTATATCCAAAAATTCACAGGCAAGTTGATGAATTCGGAGAATATCCTTCGAAGTGAGGTATCACAAACCCAGAAAGATAAGCAGGGGATGTACTCACTCATTAGTGGACTTTAAATGAAAAGCAAAGAACACCCAAGCTGCAAACCACAACCACTGAACAGCTTGAGATCTGAAGAAACTTAAGAGAGACATCCAAGGAGTCCCTTAGAAAGGGAAAATAGAGAAGATCTCTTTGTATGAACACATACACACAAATAAACAATAAAAATAAATTTGTTACCTTAGATTATAGGTCTCTGATACATAGCACCAAAGTAAAATTGTAAGCCACAAAAAGAAACCAAAAATAAATTGAACTTCACAAGGTATTAAAAAAAATTTCCCACACCATAGAAAAAGAAAATACCTTAAGATTATATATCTGGTAAAGAGACTTAAGTAACATGGAGAACATGTTCTACTCAGTAAAGGCAAACAACCCAACTCAAAAGTGAGCTCTGGATTTGAATGACATTCCTCAAAACAAAAAAATATATATACAGTGTTACTATACATATGAAAATGTTTACTCAAAAGCATCCAGCACTAGGAAAATGAAATTTAAAATACAAGATAATATTTTATTTTCACTAGGATATCTGTGACTAAATATGTGATCACCAAAAATTGAAGAAATTGGAATCCTCATACATTTCTGTTGGGATGTAAAGTGGTGTATCTTACTGGCAAACAGGCACTAGTAAAGAATTTAGACACAGAATTAGCATACAACTGAAAATCATACATCTGAAAGAAATGAAAAAATTTCTCTATACCAAAAGTTGTATATAAATGTTCACACACTATCATTCTCAAGCCAAAAAATGTTGTAGCTGGTGAGTAAATAAAATGTACTACATCCTAGCAATAGATAAGCATTCTGCAAGAAAAATGTAGTACTGATGTTGTCTCTAGTTGGATGGATTTTGAAATTATGTCAAAGAAACCAGTCTTGAAAGACCATCTACTATATGATTTTCATCTGCTGTTCAGAATAAATGAGTCTGCAAAGGAATGAAGTGGATTAGTGGTTATCTATAATGGAAGAAATGAAGACTAATGGACACCTAAGCTTCTTTGGATGATGAAACTCTTTTAAACATTAGATCTCTTGTTGTTTGCAAAATTCCATGATGGACATGGAAGCCCCTCTCTCGGTGTGCCGTACTCTCATCAATTAACACTGGACAGGTAATGCTTTCTGTACCTGGGTCTATAAGGACTGTGATCAGAGAGAACCTTTTACTCCTAAGGAAAGAGCAGAACCCATCAGACAGGGCTTTTATTCTCCACTTTTATCATCCCATTCAAAAGATCGAGCAATCTAAATACAAAAAGAAGCTGTGATAAAACTAGGAGTACATTTGAGAGCATCTCATTTGTCACACTAGTTCTGAACTATTTATACTATTTGCTGCAAGTCACAGGTGGACATCGGCTTGACAGCTTCCAGTCTGTCACCAGCTCATGAAGGCTGCAGAGGTAATTTAAGCCATTAAGTTTTGTGCTGGGTAGTTTTATGTCAACGTGACATGAGCGCCAGTCATTGGAGAGAAGGAAACCTCAGATGAGAAAATGCCTCAATCAGAAATAGATGTGTAAGGCATCTTCTCAAATAGTGATTGATGGGGGAGGGCCCAGAACATTGTGGATGTTACCACCCCTGGACTGGTGGTTCGAGGTTCTGGAAAAAAAAAAAAAAAAAAAAAAAACAGACTGAGACAGTCATGGAAAACACACCAGTAAGCAACATTCTTCCAGGGCCTCCACATCAGCTCCTGCCTATAGAATCCTGCCCTATTTGAGTACCTGTCCTGACTTCCTTCAGTGATAGACTATGATGTGGAAGTGCAAGACAAATAATGCCCCCTAGTTACTTTTAGTCATGGTATTTTATCATAGCAATAGAAACCCTAACTAAGACAAATTTAAATTTCATTTAAACCAGGCATTCTCTTGGGTCTTGTTTAAGGGGGTTTAGATTTTTTTTGAACACTGCTGCTTCAATTTCATCAGTGCTACTGACTCTATTATTGAAGTCCTGAATCCATTCATAAAGGGTAAGAGGAAGATACTTATATACCAAAATACTTTTCATTGTTCATCTCAAAATACCAATCTTTTCTGCCCCAATGTCATATGAATGCAGAGCAGTCATATCACAAACGTTGCAATGACTTAGCACATTGGATGCAAAGTTGTTATTAAAAACAATGTACTCTTGCCTCCTCGCACCCTCCACACTGGCTTTTGTTCAGCATCCTTTCCCTAGTGGAGATGCTCCCTCCTACTACTACAAACCATACCTCTGGGTCTTGCTGTGTCATTTTTCTCTTTCCTACATTCGATGTAATTCTCACATCAAGGTGTTGCTATAGACTGGGCAGAGTTAGAGTTCAGCTTCTTCTAGCCAAAGTGTTTAAATCTGACTAGACAGCAGCAATTGCTTTTTAATCCAAGCAAACTGATCTGTCACAGGCAATCAACTCAAGGAAGTTATTCCAGGAGGATCTTAATGATCCTGACGAATCACACTGCCCTATGTGAAACCCAACCACTGAACTCCTGACATAGCATGTCACAAGTACTTAGAGGATAAGTACATACAGCTAAACTCTGTGTTGACACTCACTCTCTAGCCATTCATGCGTATGTTAAAGATCACTGCGGTCAGCTGGTGAAGAAGCTCTGCTCTGTGCAGTGGTGTCAATTCATGTTCAATGGTGTTATAGCAACTAGGCCTCACACTTGGACTGGTCACTGTCAGCATAAGTGCTGATCTGCAGAATTCCTGATTTCTCTAGAGTCTAAATAAACACAGAGGGTCATTTTCTGTTTTAAAAAAAAAGCCACTTCCTACCAGGGATTATATGAGCCAAGCGGTCAAGATCATAAAGAGGAAACCCACAGAGACAGTTGACCCGAGCTGCTAGGAGCTTACTGACTTTGGTTCGACAGCTGGGAACGTGTATAGGACTGAACTAGGCCCTCTGAATGTGGATAAAAGGTGTGTGGCTTGAGCAGCTGTTGGGACCTCTGTCAGTGGTACCCAGATTTATCCCTAGTGAATGAACTGGTTTTCTGGAACCCATTTGTTATACAGGGACACCTTGCTCAGCCTTGATACTGTGGAACGGGGACAGAGCCTTGGTCCTGCCTCACCCTGATATCCCAGACTTTATTTGACTTTATTATCCTCTTTGAGGAGTGGATGGTGGGGTGGAGAAACTGGGAGGTGAGTGGGAGAAGGAGAGGGAAGAAGAACTGTGGTTTGTATGTTTAAAAAAAAAAACTTTTAAATAAAAAAACAACACATCCTATCTTTTACACCAGGATCTCTAATGTCTCAGTAACTTCTGCAACGATTTACAACTTTATACCACTAACCAGAAATTTTAAGTGTGTTGTCTTGTTCACTATAGCATCCAGAGACCAGAGGGTGGTAACAACATTTATGACATGTATAAGTCACAGGACGGACAAACCTAGATCTGATCACTACAAGCATGGTTGTCCTGAGGCTTTGAGCTGTAATATTGGGACCTTCATTCTTTTATTACTTCACTGGGTTGTGGCTTAGACATCTGTCCCCTCCAGAACTTAAACCTTCATCTTCACTTGCAATAATGCTGGGAAGTAGAGTCTAAAAGGGGGCTTTGGGATTACAAAGTCTCTGTCACCAATGCTACAATAAAGAAGTGCTCAGGAACTGGAGAGATGGCTCAGCGGTTAAGAGCACCGGCTGCTCTTCCAGAGGACCTGGGTTCAATTCCCAGCACCCACATGGCAGCTAACAGCTGTCTGTAGTTCCAGTTCCAGGCAAACACCAAGGCAAATAAATAAATAAATAAATGAAAGTGTTTTTTTTTAAAAAAAAAAAAAAAAAAAAAAAAGAAAGAAAGAAAACGCAGAAAAAAAAATCAGTAGCTCAAGAAATAAATGCCTGCTTAAAAGATAATCAAGTGTTCTTCATCTTGTTACATCAATATCAAACAGGACAGATGACACTAGAGGTAAGAAAAATGGTGGTATTGAAAATCCTGATGTGAGTGGGTAGCAGCACTGCCCACTCACATCAGGATTTTAAACACCTGGGCTAAAGAGATGGCTCAGTGGGTAATAACATCTGCTGACCAATCATAAGGAGCAGAGTTCTAATCCCAGATTCCCTAAAACAAGCCCAGCGAACATGTAACAAAGATAATATCTATAACTCCAGCGCTGCAAGGCCCAGTGTCCTTTTCTCCTGTCATACACTCAATCAGACAGATGTGTATACAAAAAAATAGTTAAGTCTTTAAAAAGGCATAGAGTGCTAATAACCCAAAGGTGATGTTATATAGTAACACCAGAGAAAAAGTAGATTTTTCATACAGAAAAATTTTTAACTCCTGAAGTTATGTAAAGTAAAACATAAAAGAATTTTAAGGCAAAATGACTTAACACAAGGGTAGAGCTGAAGATGTCAGGATCGCTTACTCAGTCAAGCAGAAAGAAACATCCATAAGGATATAGGAGATTTCTGCAAATTTTCCCTAATGGACATTGCCACAACTAGAAAGTGGTCACTCACTTTCATGTATTGGAATCAACCCCCAGATTCACTGGTGTCAGTGATATCTAGGTTAGTAATAAGGATCCGAGGTCGTTAGAGTCACACCCATGATGGCAGTAGTCACACTGTGAAAGAGGAAAGTTCCCATGACAACACACTGGTTTTGATGGAGCACATGAGGACTGCCATGTGATGCAGGAAGAAGCTGAAACATTGCCAGGACTATGTACCTGGACTTCCAGCCACAGAATTGTGGCACAAATCAACTTCTATCTGTATAAATTACACAGCCTGAGGTAGCAACAGAAAACAGGCAAAGATAAACACATTCAGAACATTTTGCTCAAAGAATTAACAAGTATTTGAAGCTGAAATAGTAATCTACTAGAATTAAACATTTGAGGCTATAAAACAAAATTAAACTAATTTTAAAGGATTATGTTCTTACAAGTTCTTTTTTATCTTTTAGCTAGTGCAATTTATAGAATGAAGAATATGGGCATTTGTAGAACTTATATAATATGATCAGTAAATTATAAAAATGCTGTTCAACTTTTTAGTATTGAAGAAAATAGAAATTAAAAATACCATTTTGTACAAATTATAGTGAAAGGTTTTTTTTTAAGTCCAGCAATCATTTGTGTTAGCTAAGAATATAGAATAAAAATAAGAATCTAGAATTGTACTTTATTTGCCTGCTGATAGGAAGGGGCGGGAGGGGGAAGGGAGTTTGAACAAGGGATAAATGGATAAAAAATGAGACTTTATTCAAAAGTAAACAAAAAATCAAAAAAAGAAAGAACAATGATTGATAACACCCCTCTGAAACAGAATCAGGATCCTAAAGTTGAACCCACACTTTTCCTATGACTCAGAAATTTTACTCCAAAAATCCCAGCTCATATGTAGATGGATAATCTCCATAGCAATGCTGTTTTAATAATAGAAGCAGAAGTAATCTAAATGTCTAACAAAAGATAACATTCCTATCTGCACATTTGGAGTTCCCTGGGAAATGCAACATTTGAATTACTGGCAGATGGTACATATCATAGTACATACAGAATTTCATTATTTTTTTCTAGGATCCTTTCTAGAACAGCCATAGCAGTAAATGATCAGAACAGTGGTCGTCAAGCTTCCTCGTTACAGATTGGTATTTTCTGTTTTCTAATATTTGTTATTTTGATATGGACTCTAATTTTTATTTTAAATTTGTCCTTTATTATTTGCATCTTATAATAGTTTCCTTTAGCCAGTTAGGAATCTCCTTCTACAGAGTGCCTAATTTTATCCTATGTCCATTGACTATTGGGTTTCCTGTTGCTATATGGGATTTGTTTACAATGACATAATATAACATAGTACAATTTAATATTGTATAATAAATAATCTTTCTGGATTTAGACATTATAGGTATTTTGCTCAGTGTGCAATCTGCTTGTTAACTCTATGCTATTGTGCAAGTGATGTACAGACATACATGATGGCAAAAACACCACGACACATAAAAAATAAAAGGGAAATGGCTAAGAATAATATTGAGAGTAAGAAAGAACTGGAACTCATGTGTGTTAGCCAGTTTCCCATTACTGTAACAAAACACCTGGGGCAGGGGTGGGGGGGTGAGGGGGCCAGACAAACTACTGCTTGTAATTTCAGCAACCTGGAGGTCAAAACATGAAGATTCTGAATTTGAGGTCAGCCTGGGATACACAGTGAAATCTGCTGTGTTCTGTCTGAATGAAGCTTTAGAACCCTGGGATGTCTCCAAACCCTCTTGGCCACAGTTGCACTTGGGAAGACAAAGTCCTCAAGGATGACACAGTGCACACACTAGGTGCCAGCTTCTGGGGCACTTTTGCTTTTTCAGGGGGCTAAGGCCGACTTCTTCAAGCAGTAAAGGCCATATGCTTCCACTGGACTTTTTTCCTTTCACACACTAGCCAAGCTTGGATATTCTGCACCATAAATTTTACTTGAAGAACAGGAACAAAAATTCTGATATGTTTCAGACCACTATCAACTTTGATTTTCTTTTTGGAGCTGCACCTGGTCAGATTTTGAGCCCACAGTGGAACTGGAGACAAGATTCCACCCTGCCAGTTTGCCAACTTAGAAAATGGGACCATAGGACTGTCTGCTCCCTGCCCAGGGAGGGGATGGGCAGTTGCAGAGAAGAAAAATGACCAGATGTGTTGGGAGGGGGAAGAGACCTTGAATAAGGATATATAGGGAAAGCTGAACACAAAGAAAATATATGTGTAGCAATCTTATTTGTATTTCTACCCTTGATAAGCCATGCTTATGATTCTTATCCTC
>PVIH01015924.1:0-47618 GCA_004025045.1 Sigmodon hispidus
TAAGGGAGGGCATTGCAGGGGTGTAGAAGGAGTAAGGGAGGGCATTGCAGGGGTGAATAAGGAGTAAGGCAGTAGCTTCAGCAAAGCTGGTCTTTCTCTTGAGACCTCAGTGTCTCCTTTCTGAGTTCCTCTCTGGCTCATTTCTTCTGCACACTGCACAGGATTTACCTTTCCTACATCTTCCCCTTCTCTCTCCTCGCTCATTCTTTCATTTAAAAACCCAGATGGATTAGAGCCCAGTCAACATGAATGTTCATTCTCACTCTTCCTTCCAAGAGAACAGCATGTGTATGTCAAAGACTTTGATTCACAGAGAAGAATATAGCTGGGCCATTTTCTGTGAAAGAGAGAAGCATTTCCCTGTCTCTAACAGCTCTCCTTGGAGACTTGAGGAGTCTGAGTGTGTCAGGGAGATGAGGGGAACTGCACTCTGTATGCAGGTGAGAAGCAGGGAATGGATCTCAGTGGTCTAGAAAGGAGCAAACAGCCTACTTCAGTGTCATGGAGGTGATCCTTCCTCCTGATTATTCCCATTTAGAAAGACTTCCCACCTCTCTTCTGGCCCCCTCGACCCCTGCATGACTATCAGAAAAGTTGGTTTCAACATCGGAGACCTCCAAGGAGGTCCAGCGGGCACAGCCTACTTTCCAGAAGGCTACCCAGAGAAGCCTGTGAGTCCAGCAGGTGAGGACCACAGCAGAACACACAGGACCTTATCTCTAGCCCCACCTCTCAGCCTCCAGACACCATCAGCTTTCTCCGTCCCAGCTGTGAAAGGCTGGTGTCTGTTCCGATGCCAGGCCTGTCTAGCTCTGGGGCCACCTTGTCCTCCAGTCTCCGCATGGGCACAGTGAGAAGATGGCTCATCACTTGAGCAGAAGTCAGCATTTCTCTTTGTCACGCTGCCGTATGAAGTTCATGTAGTTACATTTCTACACTGGGTTATTTTTTTTCACTTGTCATCACCATCCATCCAGCTCCATGTAGAAACTTGATATTTTTTAAGTGCTCAGTATCAGTGTTTCTCCTTTAAGCCCCTTTTTGTTTTCTGCTCAAATTCTCCTGTCTTTGTCACTAAAATGTATTTTAGATGCATGAGTATTTTTTCCCTGGGAGAGCCCTCAGCACAGTGTATTTGCTCTAAAGTTTCCTGTTTTCCTCCCTCCACTTTCTGAAGGACTGGCCTGGATTCAGCTCCAGCTCCCACCAAGGTCTAGGTGTGCTCTGTTGTGCAGAATTCTCAACCTCTGAAGTGAAGGCGATCTGGCTGCGACATCTGTCACCCCATTGATCTCCATGGTTGATTCCACTGATCTGGCTGGCTAGGCGGTGTCCCCTTCCTCCATCACCACTCCATGTGAGTCCCTCCTGAAGCTGGGCGCTCAGTGAAGAAGGACAACCTTCCAGGAATAGAGGAGGACTGGTCTTTGCTCAAGAGTATATGAGTAGCTGCCCTCTACTGCTAGACCTCCAAACAAGCTCTCAACCTCAGTAAGTCTCCCATTCTGAACTAAATTGCTTCTCATGAGAAGCACACAGTGGTCCCAGGCTGGCAGTGCCCTACCAAATCCTGCTTTCTTTTAACAATGGTTTCCTTCACACAGAAATTCTGGGAGTGAGCAAGTGACTTGGGAGGGACGTGTGAGCTGCCCCTCAGCTTTGAACACAATTCCTGCTCTCTGCTCTGAAGGGATATGGTGACATACGTAAGTATAATTTCCCTAAAGTGAGTGAAAGAGACATGGAACAGCCAGGTTGAAAGTCAGGTTGTTCTGCTGCAATAAAAACGAAAACAAAACAAAATACATCAACAACAAAAATCCAAAAACCCAAACTTCACAAACCAAAACCAAACAAAAAACCCCACAGAGAGCCTGTCTTTTTCTTTGGGCATGCTGGGTAATATCTGCTCCATTTAGGAAGGCTTAGAGCTGATATAAGTGGGAAAGGGCCTATGGTGAATGACCTTGTCCTTGGGAGTGAAAAAAGCTGATAGTGTCTGCAGGCTGAGAGGTGGGGCTAGAGATAAGATTCTGTGTGTTCTGTTGTCCTCACCTGCTGGGCTCACAGGCATCTTAGGACAGCCAACTGGAAAGTAGGCTGTGCCTGCTTGACCTCAGTGGAGGCCTTGGATGTTTAAACCACCTTTTCTGATAGTTCATGCAGGCAAAGTTGGAGCGGGGTGCAGACCGGCCAGCAGGTGGGCAAGCAGCCCCCAGGAAGACAACTTCTTCAACAACCACTTTCCTTCCAAGGAGCTTCTCATGACAGTTCCATTAAGAAAGCTAGATCTTGTGGAAGCCTGGCATACATACTTCTAGGCACACTTGTCCATGTCCCGCTTTCCTTGAGTTCACAACTAGGCTGATGTCAAGAGCACACTATGCTTCTTTACTTGCAAAGGGAATGGAAGGTGCTGTCATGGGAGAAGCCAGTAGAGGAGGAAATCTATGCAGAAGCAGGCAGAGTTCAGCCTGTGTCTAGCTGGGAGGACAGGTCTCCCAGCACCCCATGGTGGATCCTCGAACAGCCCTTAATGTCAGTCTTGGCCCTACTGCCAGACCTGAGCTGGGCTTTAGAGTCCTATACTTTTTCCTTGTTATGCCCAAGTTCAGATCCCCAAAGAACCACCAGAGACTGGAGAAGTTCAGAATGCAAAAGCAAGGTTTATTAGCAAAAGCATAACCCAAGTCTAGGCAGGGGGCTAGCCTCTGCACTCTCTGCACAATGAGCAGGAGAGGAGCTCCCCTTTCTTTGTGAACCTAGCTTTTAAAGGGGACTACCACCAGGTCGGGGTTGGCACCGGTGCAATTCTTATTGATTTATTATTACCTTTGAAGGCCCCTGCTTTTTCTTATCTTTATCTTTCTTTGTCCAGAGTTTTATAGCCTGTTGTTGGAACCAGGATGTCTCGGAGTGGTTTATCAATCACCACCAGATGGTCTGGCTGTCAGGCATCCTGTCTCTGTGTTTTCGAGAATTTCTCCCTCCCAAGGGGGAGACCATCATCTGGCCTGACTTCTATCTAATTCCAGATACCTTTGTCAAGGATCTTCTTTCCTCAGAAAATATGGGGGGAGACATGGATCCCACATTCCTCAGTTTTTCCTCACATCTCCAGAAAGCCCATTCCTTAACTGCTCTGTGATTTACTGCTTCTGTCTTAGTTGAATCTCAAAATGTCTTTCTCTACCCCTCACTCTTGTTAAAAAAAATGAGTTTGAGCCAGGCAGTGGTGGTGCACTTTAAACCCCAGCACTGGAGAGGCAGAGGCAGGCAGATCTCTGTGAATTTGAGGCCTGCCTGGTCTACTGAGGGAGTTCTGGACAAGCTCCAAAGCTGCCCAGAGAAACCCTATCTTGAAAAGCAAAACAAAAGGAACAAGCTAATAAAAAAAAGGTTTGAGATCACAACCAAAGAGATTGCCACTCTAAATGAAGTTTCTGGACAGTGCAGACTTTACTCTTGCTGAGGGAGTGCGTGTGAAGGCTTGCCAGGAGAAAATACATTGGTTTTTATTCCAACCCAGATGATGGGTGTGATGCCAGCTGCTGTCCATCTTCACATTAGCAGGTTTTAGAAGCAGCATCCACACAGAGGAAATGAAGGGAAAGCAGGGAGTGAGCTACTTTCCTTGTTTAAGGTCTGAGAACGCAGTTGGGCCTTTGGGTAAACACAGCTGTCCTGGGTTTGAGGGTGGGGAGCATTTTCATTAAAGTCTTTCAAGATGAGGGACACTTACTTTTTTTTTTTTTTTTATTTTTGTCATCAGCACAGTGTTTGATAGAAAAGACATTAGCTTGAGGTCTCTTACAAGCCCTCTCTGCCTCTTGGTTCTTCGGGCACTTACCTCCCGCCCTTCACAGAGGCAAGGGAGCACAGCTCTGGTTAATTACTGTAGATGAGCAGAAGAGCAGATCCATCCCACATAGACCAAAGGGGCCTCCATGGCCTGGGTCACATAGTGACAGAGTAACTCAGTTCCTCTTTGTGGTTGAGTATTGTTATCTGCAAGCAAATGTACCTCCCTCAGTTAGTCACCCCTGCTGCTGTGCTGTCCTCCTCAGTTAGTTACCCCTGCTGTGCTGTCCTCCTCAGTCAGTTACCCCTGCTGTGCTGTCCTCCTCAGTTAGTTACACCTGCTGTACTGTTCTCTCTGTCTCTCTCTGTCTCTGTCTCTCTCTCTCACTCTCTCTCTTCCTCTCATCTACCCCCTGCTGTGCTGTCTTCTGAGACAAACTGGACAATTACTATCTTTAAGATTACTCTCAAAATTTTGTTTTAGAGTAATTGCTTTGGTTTCACTTCTGTGTTATGTTTGGAGTTTTCTATTGTTTGTTTGGGTGTCTGATGTCTGGTGCATATAAGATGAGCCTCTATCACTGAGCTACACTCCCAACCCTAAGGTTTTCCTCTAAAGCAATTTCTCTCAGCCATGGTGTTGTGCCTCAGTGGTAGTGTTCTGCATAAGACCCCAGAGTGACAAGACAAAGGAAGCGGGCAAATTGTGAAAAGGCAAAGAAATTGGAGATAAAAAGGACTAAGTAAGGGCTAGCTTTGGACAAACCCTGATGGTGTGGGATGTCTTTCTATAGGCTATGAATACACTTTGCTACCATTTGTTAATAAAGAGGCTGTTTTGGCCAATGGCAAGGCAGCTTAGAGGTGGGTGGGAAACCAAGCACAAATCAAGGGGGAAGGAAGGGCAGAGTCCATTGAGATGCTTTAGGCAGCCACCTAGAGAGTAAGATGTGATGGAACAGAGGTAAAACCACAGAGCCACATGGTAATACATAGGTTAATGAAAATGGGTTTAGTTGTAAGGGCTAGTTGGTAATGAGCTAAGTCACAAGCCAAACAGAGAGGACCATGTGACCTGAGAGATGATCAGAGGAGTCAGAAAGGAGAGAAGCAAAGAGATAGGTCAACAGGAGGGGAGAAGCCTGAGTTTAATCTTGAGGAGTAAAAGCTTTTCATAAAAATAAAAAAGCTCACTCGGTCAATAAGGGAAGGAATGGAGTAAGTGTGGGTTCTCCCAAGGGCAGGGGAACTATAGGGGATGCAGTTATAGCAAGGACTCTGGGAGGAATCAGGACAGTGAGATACAAAGTGTGACTGAAAACAGCAGCCAGCCAAAGATGAGGGTGAATCGAAGGATTCAGAACTCGCCCCACTGATCCACTGGTTCAGGGACCAAAAGGGGAGGAGTCAAGCGGGAAGAATTAGGCTCTCATGCTGCAACTGTGCTTCTTCAGTTCTCTCTAACACTGAGATGGGTGTGTGGGAGTTCGTGCTGTACAGATGCATGGGGTGCTGAAAAGTTAAGTAACTCATCAGAGCTCATGCTAGAAAGTAGTGTAGTTGATATTCAACCTTAGTTGTCTAAATAGAATGGACAAGGCATGTCCATGTAAGGTATAAATAGGTATCCAGTATAACATTAAATAATGCACATTTAAAGAGATCAAGGCTGGTTGTGGTGGTGCACACCTTTCATCCCAGCACTGTGGAGGTAGAGTCAGGCAATCTCAGTGAGTTTGGATATCAAGAAAGATAGCAAATCCTACTTAAAAAGATTAAGATTCTTCTATTGCCTTTGGATCTGTGCATAGAAGTTCATACATGTCCAAGCATGACATTTGAATCACAGGGCATAAAAGCGGGGGGGGGGGGGAATGATAGAGTGTTTTAGGACTCCGTGTGTTTTTAATGTAGTGATGTTCACGGCAGAGGAAAGGGAGACGTCTTTAGAAGCAGGAACTCTGGTGAATGGCCTCCAGAGAACACAGGAGCATACGCTGCATTAGGAGAAACAGTTTCCTAGGAAACACTCTTGCTTGGGCTCATGAGGCAACTTAAAGTAGAATAGAGAGCGTGGTATTTCCTCCTTCATTCTGGACTTCCTGTTTTTTCACTGGGTCACCGCTGTCCTCTGCACAGGAAGTTATGGTGCCTGTCTACAAAGTAAAGAACAGACTGTTCTTCTTCCCCTTTGAGTCATTCTCTCCAGTCGGCATCCCCCTCAGAACAGCAGACCTCGCTCTGAATAAAGGCTGTGACCTGCAGTGGAGGGTCTTTTGGGAACCAGGTTGTTCCCTTTTAGTGATAACAGCATAAGCACCTTCCTTTTTTGTGGAATACGTTCCAAGGCATAGGGAGATGCATTGGATCAAGGTGCATGTTGTAAAAGCCACAAAAACATAAATAAAAAAGTGTTTTTAAGTTATTGGCTGTTCTCATAGCAGTCCATGTGACTATTGTTTAGGCTGGCACATCTTACCTGATATGTTCATAGTGTAGGACACAGGGTCCACAGCCAGGAAGGACTATTGGCAGCATATAGTCTGCAGAGATAGCATCTCTGACACTGTGAATGTCAGCTAGGAAGGAAGGAACTTCCTGCTCACTCCCATGTTTTTTTTCTTTCTCGGTGTCCTATAACCAAAGCATGTGGCTTCTTCAGCAATAAGGTCTTACCATTTGTTATGGCTACAACCAAGGGCAGCTGTGACAGCTTTTATTGTTTGGTGGTCGGGGGAATGTTATGGGACATTTCTGGCCAACAATTCACAAGATCATCAATTAAAAAGTATGTGGCTTTGTGCACAGTGGACAAGAAAGCTCTTCTTTTAACTCTGTTGCTTTTACTATTATTTTTAGACGTCTTTACAAATATGTAAAGCATTCAGAATTAGCATTAAATTGTCTATATTATTTAAACATTTTAATGCAAAGTGGATTAAAAAAAAATCTCTGATACCCCAACTGTCATCTCGGGAGTTTGACAATGACTATATTTCATGTTACCTACAAAGTATTATATGAAAAACCAGAAGTGAGAATTTTAAAGGCTCCAAAAAAATGCTTCTTTCCCACCATGATCACTACATGCCATTCTCATGTG
Organism: Sigmodon hispidus; assembly: GCA_004025045.1. Taxonomy (NCBI): domain Eukaryota; kingdom Metazoa; phylum Chordata; class Mammalia; order Rodentia; family Cricetidae; genus Sigmodon; species Sigmodon hispidus. The sequence continues at coordinate 6,905 of PVIH01015924.1, forward strand.
TTACATTAGCACACTGTAACTATGGCAGGTACTATTACTATATGTTAATGAGAATAAAAAGTTCTGGGTGTTCTAATGCATGTTTGCAGTCCTAGCCCTTGGAAAACTGAGCAGGAAGATGTCATGATCCTAACTAGCCTGAGCTTCAGAGCAAGACCCTGCCAAAAAAAAAACAATATAAAGGAAGGCATCCTGCCAATCAAGCACACCTTGCCATATGATCAAGCATTAGCGCTCTTTGGTGTTCGCTACAGTGGAAAGCATGTCTGCAGGGTTATGTCTGCCTATGACCTGCAAGTAAGTGCTTGGAGCAGTGAATGAAAGTGAGCCAAGGACCCAGGCAGACAGCCTAAAGGACGAAGAGTCATTTTGCCATGATTTCAGAGATTCTGGTCACAGTCTTTGTCTCTATTGGTTCAGGGCCCAGAATCAGCAAGTCAGTGGTAGGAGAAGGTAGCTGAGGAGGCTATGACTTCATGATTGACAGGAAGCAGAGCACACCAGAAGGGACCTGGGAAAGCTACAGCCTTCCAACACACCTTCAGCAGCCTATTCCTCCAACTAGAAATACCAACCTCCTCCTTTTCACCACCAGATTATGAATATATCAAGGATTAACCCATTCATAGGTCAGAGTCTCAGCATGTAAGACTCTCTGGAAATGCCCTCACAGACACCCCTAGACTCATCTTTTACTAATCTCTTAGGTATTCCTCAGTCTTATTAAGTTGACAAGATCAGTCATCACAGGCTCTTCTGTTTATAACCATCAACACTGCATCTTTGCAGCTCCTTGGTAAAGAAGTTTGTAAAAGGGAGACTTAGTCAGCCATGGAGACATATGCCTGTAACCTCAGCACTTGAGAGGCAGAGGCAGGAGGATTTCTGTGAGCACTACATGCACATGCTGCATAGATATACATGCAGCCAAAACACCCAGACACATGAAATGAATATAAATCTTAACAAATAAACAAACAAAAACCCTTCTTTACCAAAAGGCTATGGAAATGTTCCGGGTTAAAGGGAGTTAAAGAGACACAGTATCCAAATGCAATACTGGGCGTTTAGGCCTGACCCTGACTAGAGGGGAAATATACCATAATATACCCTTGCTGGGTCAACTGACAAATTAGAACAAAACAAATTCAGAAGAATATTGCATCAGTGTTCATCTTGCTGTTTCAACTGATTTTCCCCTTGACAGCTGCCTGACCTTTTCTTTTGAGTGACTTTTCACTATTCCTACAGCATAGAGCACCCCCCACCCCACCCAAGACCTGGCCACCTCCAGTCTTTACAAACACACTCAAAACCTTCCCAAAAAGCTGCCCAGGCATGGCTGAATCCTCCTCTGAACTGACAGGACCTACCTCCAGAAGTCTGGCAGGGAGGGATGATCTCAGGAGATTCAAGGCTTTGCTGAAAAGAGAGGAAGCTAGGTAGCAGGGCTGGGGCAGTCTCAGAGTTTGCCAAGAGCAGGGAACTAAGAAAGATGTGTTGAGACAAGTCAGGTACATGTCTAGTCTGTGAGATTGGGACAAGCTGTCACATGCTTGGGAGGGTCATCCAGGGGTCACAGAGCCAGAGTGTGCATTGTCTGCTCTCTAATCAGCTCAGGTTGATCACAATAAATGTTTCCCTGTCTCCAGCAATCTCCATGTCAAAATAAGCAAAGAGGCCTTTCGTGGATGAAGAGATGTAGTAACATAATCATGCTGTTTTGTTGAGCCCTGAGAAAAGTGTGGAAGAACTGGAGAAAACCCAGGCCTCTGTGGTGGTCACAATTCCTATGCAGAGTTTTAACAGAAAATCCCAGGCAGCTGCACCATCAGTACATACTAAGCCCCTAAAACCCATATCTCAGCATCACTAAAGTGCAATACTGAATCACATTTTCTCAGTTTGAGATGCTCAGTCTCTTCAGAGACTGCAGCCTCCCTGTGCAGAAACAAGGAAGGAAAACCACAGATGAAACGCTTTAAAGCACTAGCAGGGCCAGAGGAATGAATCTGCAGGGACAGACATAAGACAGACAGGCAGACAGACACAACAGACCACACAGGGGACGTGACCCAGACAGGAGGACCCTTGGGTTTGCTGCCTTCCAGTCTAGTCTTGAGAACATGACTCTCAGGTTCCAGAGAGTTTGCCTCAGAGGACCAGACAGATGGATAGTGCAGGACACCTGATGCCTTCCTACATATGTAGACATAAGTGCCTGCACGTATGAACATACGTACATGCATCCAAATACACAAATCTTTTCTAAAATAGTAGTAGTTGATCAACACCAATAGCCTGGCACTAAGCCACATTAGCCTTGCTGAATGGTATCTATTTGCTTATCAGGAAAAATAAATATAAATGTTGCATTAATTAATTGTGTGCACATAAATACTTCTCTCAGTATTTCATGCACATTGAAATCTTGAAGTTTAGAACTTATCTTTAAAAATATTTATTATTTTCAAGTTTTATGGGTATGAATGTGATGCTTGCATGTATATGTATGCATCGTGAGCCTGACTGCCTGTTGCCCTGGAGTCCAGAAGAGGGTGTTAGATGCTCTGTAGCCGGAGTTACAGGTGAGTGTGAGCCTCCATGTGGGTGCTGGGGATGAAACCTGAGTCTTCTCCAAGAACAGAAAGTGCTCTTAACCTCTGAGCTATCTCACAAATCCAACTTTAGAGTTGTGTGCCTTGAGTGATTATTCAAAAATAAAATGCATGTTCTTTTTTCTTACAATTGTTGGCCAGAATGTCATTCCAAGTCCTTAAGAGTAACATAAGGGATATGTGGCAACCCTTTCTTAATCACCCAAGCCAATCCAAATGAGTCTCCAACCCTCTGGAAGGATTTTCCCAGGCTCATACCTTTTATTGACACCCACCATTAGACTGAACCATGTCAATTCATTTCAGCACCATGGAAATTCACTAAATACAACATCTAATTTGTCTCTCTGTGGTAGAGTGCTTGTCTCAAGCCTTGGATGTAATGCCCAGGAGAAAAAAAAATTACTTATTGATTCATTTAATACTGACTGTACATCTTACTTGACTTTTAGAGAATGAAACTCAGAAATACTGAGATCACAAAACATTTAAAAGACAAGACAAAAAAATCAACACTGAAGAAACATTCTTTGGTAACATGGGATTAGAAGCAGATGGAAATCACAGAGTTCCAGGAGAAGCAGTAACATCACAAAACACAGCTTATTAAGAAACATTTAAAATAGAATAAAACAAGACATTTTGAAAGATTCCAAATATAAAAGGAATGAATACACATTCATAATCTATGACATTCCTACTAATAAGGAGTATACATTTGTCCATGGTGTTCTAATACCTTCCAGGCACTCTGGAGCAAAGATTGTTTTGTCTAGTTGTAGAGTAAGTATACAACAGAGAAGACTTCTTGGACAATGTTTTTGTCAAGTCTTTGTTAGCCTGCCTGTGAATCCTTGGGTGTTCAGGATCACAGTGTGGTCCTGAGCCTCACTCAGGGTGAGATTATAGGCATTAAAATCACATCAACAATATCCTGGGTAGACATATGCTAGGCAACAAGAACAGTTAGCCAGAAGTGAAGCTACATAAGGCAAACAGCAAGGTTAGAACATTTAGAGACTTTCCCAGAACTATGGATTTTGTTGGATTAGGCGTTTATTTTTGTTTTGGGAAGTGATGTTGTCTTCATGCTGGGTTTCACAGCTTGAATGGTACTTCCATCATGGAGTCAGTTGTGCCAAGGTCTGGGGGCCTACCAAGTTATGATGGCCTGTTACATAGTGAACTTCTCATTCTTGTATGGAGACAATAAAAATAATCATCCTTAGATCACTAACATGTTTAATTAACATTCTGCTTACCTTTAATATGACAAGCTCTGTGCTGTAGTGCATACATTTTATAAAATTCTGCCATTACACACCTTGTATTCAGTAACACTGACAGAGTACATGACAAACACTGGGTAATAAATCTATTAAGTAATTCTTTAATGAGAACGTCATCTTAGCCACAAGCAGTAACAGTGATATCAGTATAGATATCACTATGGATCATAAAATGGAGAACGTGGGGTGAGGGAGGTAGTCCCTGCTTAGTATGCATTCTCTCCAGTATCATCCAAACCTGGCTATGATGCTCCACACCTGCAACCCAGGATTCAGGAGATGAGGCCGGAATATCAGAAGTTCAAGGTCATTGTCAGCTATCCCTGGTTACACTGTGACTTCCAGGCTAGCCTGAGCTACCTTGAAGCAAGAGAGAACTAGTGAACAGATGCCTCCCAAACTGGTTCTGAGTGATGGTTTTTTCACTAAGAAAAGGAGGTCCATCCTGTTGCAACTCTCAAGTAGCCAAGGGAAGCCCACTTTCTTCACCTAAATCACTCAGGACACTAACGGAAAGAATCGTCTTATCTTTGGCACTAGAAGAGCAGGACTCCTGTGTGTGGGTGGATTTGTAGCATCAGGAGAAACCTCTTAGCCAGCCTGGGAAAGATAAAAGACAAATGTGGAGTATAAAGCAATGCGGGTCGGCCTGCTGTCCTGAGAAGGAATCTAAAGATCATAGAGGAAAATTAGGCAAACTAACACAGTCCACCAATCACAGTTAGTAGGGCTTCCCTAAGTTCTGTTGTAACTAATTCACCTATCTATGGTAAACAGCAGAATGCGAAAACGGTTATTGGCTGTGCTCTAGGTTATATTAGAATAGAAAAATGAGCAAATCACTTGGGCGGAGGGAGGTGGCAAGAGGCCACCAAGTCCATAGCTGAAGCTGAAGCAGCAGCGTAAGCACAATACTCTAAAGAGAAGGTCTCCCACCTTACATGTAGCCTTTGTACACAGTTCCTGTCCTGGCAGGAAGATAAGTGGGCCTGGGAATGAAGGAATGGGAACAGTCCTTCCCACTCATGGACTGCTCCGCTGTGGCTACAAGAACTTCATTCCACGGAGGATCATGGTTAGACTGGATTCCAGAAAAACTCTCTCCGGTGCAGCCAAACTGTAGCTTGTCAGAGCAGCAAACCCTGGCAGCCCCTCCTCTGCTTTGTACAGAGCTGCAGTGTAAATCTGAAGGGAGCAAGTTCAGCACTAAAGCTTCTGGGCGCGACGTATCTAACAGGCTCATAAACGTGTTCTTTGGAAGTCAGAGCATGTTCATGCTTCACAGATTTATTTGTTTATTCATCTACTACCTTCCAGACCTCGGTCAATAACCAAGAAACTGCTACCTGTGTTAAGGGAGAGTTCTGGACTCACAACCTGCTGGAGCAGGTGACGGATCGCCCCCTGCCGGCCAATGCAGCCAACGCACCTTCCCAGGAGGTGGAAGGGGCCTGGCTTTCCTGCTGCCCCAGGCTGGATACAGAGGTGTGGGAGTCTCCATGTCTTCAGAGGCAGAGAAATTTATGGTTGTGAGCCTAGCCTTTAACGGCTGAGCCATCTCTCCAGCCCGAGGCAGAGAAATTAATAAAAAAGTTTCTGTCTAGGTTGAAGAGATGGCTCAGCGCCTAAGAATACTGGCTGCTATTTCAGAGGACCCAGGTTTGTTTTTCTACATCCACATGACAGCAAACAGTAACTTCAGTTGGAGACGGATCTAAATGCCCTTTTCTGTCCTCTATGGGTACTACACACGTGGAACATAGTGGTTTATGCAGGCAACACACACACACACACACACACACACGAATTGTCTATTCTAGTTGCCAGTTGACTTTCACAAGACTTCTCTGTTTCCTTCCTCTGGGGATCTCACCCAGCTCGGTGGTGGGTGGGAGAGTCTTCTAATTGGCTCCTTTTGCTGTCACTTTTGTGGCTCCTCCCCCTGAGACTTGAGTAGAGCAGCTGTCAGAAATCTCAGTGTGTGGGAGGCACCTGTCCCTAACTACAACAGCTTCATAAACCTCATATGAGTCCCAGGCGACAGGGACAGAGGCACAATACCACGTGATCCCCACAGCCGCCTGAAGAGATCTCTTCCTCTAGGAAGATCCCTGGCTTCACCTCAGGTGAGGGTTCCAGGAAGAGTCCCTGGGAAGCAACACTGGCTGGATGAAGTAGAAGGTGCTTCCAGGCAGAGAAGCGCCCCTGGACAGTGTTGGCTTCTCACAGTCACAAGCAGGGTCTTTACAATGGGAACATGTAGGATTTGGGGGGCTCTCGGAATACATGTCTGAAGTTGCTAAAAATTCTTCCCTTTTCAGCATTGCTCAGAGTTAGCTTGGAGGGTTAAAGGACTGTCCTCCATAAACAAAGCTGTGAGATGGGCTTCCTATAGGGGCTATTGTAGGAATCGAGCAGAGTCTCCGTATCTAGGGCAAACATTAGGATAAATAGTTGTTTTCACTGTATCCAGAGTAAACATTAGAGCGAAGAATTGTTTTCTAAAAGTTATTTGTCCTAGAAAACATTGTGGTGGAAATTAGTGGATGTTTCCTGTGGCTTATAGAATTGATTTTTAGAGCCACTTTACAGCCTTTGCATGACCTTGGTCAGCAGACAGTCCTGGAGCACTTGGAGCTCTTGGACATTGCAAACTGAAATAGCAGTGGGTGTTCCTTTCCTTTAGACAAACTTATGAGTTAGATTAGGGACCTTAGTATGAGAAATAGTTTGCCCCCAAACCAACTTTGTGTAACTTTCAATAAAAACACCTTTGAATGGCTGTTTGAGGTTCAGCCCATCAGAGGCTGGGCCTCCCTGCGGCCACATAGGTCTAAAATTCATCCTGGAGTGACCTATTTCTTCTATCGACAGAACACAGAACACCCTGACAGGGTGATAAAAACTTAGAGCTGGAGGCTGGAGAGATGGCTCAGGGGTTAAGAGCACTGACTGTTCTTCCAGAGGACCTGAGTTCAAGTCCCAACAACCACATGGTGGCTCACAACCATCTGTAATGACATGTGGTGCCCTGTTCTGTACACTGTATACATAATAAATAAATATTTAAAAATAAACTTAGAGCTACACATTCTTTCAGTCCTAGGTCAGGAGTTTATATACCATCACACCACACATTGTCTTTTGGGAAAGACTCTCCCCATGTTCACTTTTGGATCCCTCAATGGTGCCTGAAGATTTCTGACTGTTGACAGCAGAACAGGTGAGCTAGATGTGTTAGATCAAGCCTGCAGGTATATGATGCTTCCCACCCTTAGAAACCACACCTGGCAGCCTGGAGACATCAGGGCAAACAGCTCTGTACTTGCTTGCCTGTGTGCTCTCCCCCTCCCCGCTCTCTCCCTCCACTTTCTCTCTTCCCCTCTGACCCTATCCCCACCCTCATCCCACCCCATCTTACCCACCCACACAGAAAGTTAAGAAGAGGCCCTGATATACAGTGGCCTTGCAGTACAGTCCGGTCTGATCTCACAGAGATGTGTGTGCCTTTTCCAGTACCTGGCTCCTTGGCTGGTTGCTGGGTGTGAACTTTCCTATTTAAATTAGGGAAGCTGTCTCGTGCGCAACCTTGCCAGCAAGGAAGACACAACACTGGATCCTTCTCTCTGCAGTTTATTCGGGCCTTATGGAAATCTTCTTATCATTCACTCACTCGCTCACTCTCTCGCTCACTCTCTCGCTCACTCTCTCACTCACTCACTCACACTCTCAGATGAACGACCCCGGGGGGAAGTCCGCTCGTGGCTAAATACTCTCTGGGCCTCCAATCCCAGTAAGCCACGTGGACATCGCCCATAGGTCCTAGGACGCAGAAGCAAGCCACCATCCTCGCCTACAGCCAATAAGGAGTTGTTTACTCCTGAGAGCACTCACCATCGGGAAGGTGGAAGGCGGGAACCAGTGCCATCTTTAGGGGGTGGTACAACGCAGCTCTCTACAGGAGGCCTCCCCAAATTTAAAAGGTCAGATTTCCCCCTAGTTGTGAGGTTCCTCTGAAGCCTGCCCCTGTCTTGGGGCTGGGGCAGTGTTTGCTCTCACTCTTGCTTGTCTGCTATCTCTACTAATGAAGCAAGAGGGTTTGAGAGGGGGCAGGAGGTCATGTAACTCAGATGGACCTCAGCTTGCTGTATAGGTGAGACTCCCTGACCTCCTGTTCCTCTTGCCTCCAACCTCATCCCCCATCCCTCCACCACCTCTCCCCCAACCCCTGCCCTTCCACCAAGTGTTGGGATTGCAGGTTACACTGCAGTGCCCAGCAGGAAAGTCATGTTCTTTTGTCTCTGACTAGTTGATGTTCTCTTGAATCTGATTCATTATCTCTCACTTCAAGGTCAGTCATGACCTGTGGTCAGGAGGCTCTCTCCTTATGAGGCTCATTTCAAGTGAGCCTCTTTCCTGAGCTTGCCAGTCTCTATCTGCAATAACAACACTTCCTTTCTCCTTTTCTCTCACATCATCCCATCATTTTTCCAACTTCTTTCCATCTTCAGTAATGCTGCCATTTCTTACTGGAGGCAAATAATGAATTATTTGTTCAATGCTGCTGAGGCAATCAGTGGCCTTTTGGGGTGAGGGGCAAGAGTGGGTGTCTCTGTCAATAAAGAAAGGTGAAACTTGAGAAGAGGCCACAAAGCTTTATTACTCCTGGATATACTTGTGCTGAAAGACAAAATTATAACAATGTAACTACTCAGTTGGCTTTCTCTTATTATTCTAGAACCAGAATCCTTGGGGACAGAGTAACAGAAAGCTAATGAGGTATAGAAAATGGAAGTGGGACACAGGAAGCAGGCTGTGCTCCTGGTTTGCCTTTTGGAAGTGAGGCTAAACAGTTGGCTACCTACCGTCTGAGGTTTGGCTACTGGTACAGGATAAAATCTTTGCTTTTCTGTTCTCTGGCACTACCAGCTGTTAATCTTTCTGTCAGCTCATGACTCAGCTCACCAAGAAGGACTTGTATATGGTATTCCTTTCAGGACAAACATAGTTTGGTTTTAAATTATGCATTTTGACAATTCTATAAGAATATGTCAGTGGATTATTTAGATTAATAATTTTGGTCATAAAACCAGTAAAAATTTATTTGTTTATTTATTTATTTGAAGTGCTAGAGTTTGAACCAGGGCCTCCTACGTAATACCCTTTCTTGGGATGCTCTCCTGCTACACCAGAGCTATTTGCTTCATATCGCTTAAGCTCTCACTTATAGTAACATTCCTATCTGAAACTCCATTCTATTAAATTCATTCTTCAAGTTCATAAGGCAAGGGACCTGGAAGACACTGGCTTGGTGGCCACTGATTGTCTAAGATCCTAGCTTCCTAAATCATTGCTCGCTTACTAGAGGCAACATGACCCCATTGTATTCAAGACTCCTGCTTTTCCTCCATTGCTGGGAGCCGAGGGCTGATATGCCCACTGTCTTAAACTAAGCCAGAAATTCAGTTCTTCAGGCAAGGCTTAAGTTAGGCTTTTTCCCAGGCTGCAAACAGGTGTCTCTTTTCCAGTTAAACTCCCAGAAAACAGGTGTCTCCTTTCCGGTTAGGCAATTGATAGATAGATTTCCATAGTAACACCTCCTGTTTTAGCAAAATACCTTTTGACTGTGGAATTTCCCCACCCTTGAATTCCTATGTAACTGCTGGCCAAAAAACAAAGATTTACAGTTGATCAGAAATTTTGCCTTACTCTCATTTTCCTGATGTTTCTTTCCCTGACCTGGAGAAAGAGCTGAACCATGGTTTGCTCTCCAAGCTGCTGACTGCCAAGTGTGCTTCTGGAGCATCTTCCTTGCTTGCCCCCCCCCTTTGTGGTCTTAGAATATAAAATGAGATCACACACTAGACCTGGGATCAAACCTTCCAGCAGCTTCCTGGTTTCCATACACTGCTGACTCCATCTCTCTTCTGCTCTCTGTGCTGACAGAGTGTGTAATCCAGGAAGATTCCCACAGAACACCCCCTCCCCTTACACATGCACACCTGCCTGAAAACAAACCAATGGAAGCTACAGGGGAGTAGAGGAAGAGACTGAACTCTGCTTTCACCATCTGAGCTCTGATAAGGGCTTGTTAGCCCATAGCCATACCCTGTGGCTTAGGGCAGTTTAACCGTGATGTTCTTAGGACATCAGGGGAAGAAAAGTGTTTTAGAGGGAACGGGTTTCTAGGTGCAGAAGGAAACGATTTTATAGTGAAATTTAAGCTGAAACCCTAAGCGATATAACTTTCTAATTGTCATTAGAGCAGCAGATTTCATATTAAGTAATCATGGTTGATTACACTGAATTATATAAGGACAGTTCATACAAGTACATGATGTACATTATGCATAGATCCCCTGACTCCCCTGAGATCCTTCTCTTAACCCCACACTCTCCTCAGTGTTTTACCAGCCCAGCCCTCTGAGACCCCTTAACTCCTGCACACCATTGCACACCAACAAGAGATCTCAAGCTCACCAATATGAAGTCCATTAGGGCTGAGCTGCTCCTGCCAGGATTCCAGCACTCAGGGCATTAAAGGCAGAAATATTGGGCCAGACTGGGCTACATGGAAAGAAAAGAAGGAACCTCAGGATTGACTCCAAGGAGAAGGCTGTCAGGAGGGTGGAGATGGGAGCTGAATGGGGACTACAGGAGAGCTGGGGAGGGGCAGCCTGCGTGTCCTCGGGGTAGCCTGAGAGGCCTCTCTGTTTCTCACTAAACATAAAATGCTGATTATCAGTCATACTTGTTGGGACAGGTAGCTTCATCTAATGTGATGTCCGTGGCAATGTCATGATAAGTCTAACAATTTCCACTGACTGGCTTCTGTGCTTAGCTAGGCTGTCCCTCCTGGAAGTCTATGGTCTCTGGAAAGAAGGACGACATGGACATGAACTAGAAAGCAAAGGTTAAGTTCACAAAGGAGGAGCGAGGTGCTGATGTCCACAGCTATGTTCTGACTTTTCTACAGCATGCCCTTCTAAGTTTTAAATTAACTTCAAATATGACGACTTAAATTTTTCACTCTTAAAAATTGTTCTTTCAGTCTTCTGAGTAATTAGAAGTATGGCCAGTGTGGATCGCAATTTCCTGAAGGCCATGGTGGCACAAGCCTTTACCCCAGCACGTGAGAGGGGAGGACACAGATGTCCCAGGTGGGCTGAGCACTCAATGGTCACTTATTCTCAGCCCGTTTTTCAGTTGTGACTCTGCATTAACTGACGCCCACTGTGAAAAGGAGCTTTTTGGGCAATGGCTGAAAGCAGGAGTAATCTGAAAGCATAACCACAAACATTTAGGAGGCAGCATGATAGCATGTCCATTAGATAAATTACCATAGTCAATTCTGCACCCCACCCCCCTGCCAGCCTGTGACCTCCCCAGACATAGGATTTGATGATGTTTACAGAGCAGGCATGAACTCCTTCCTATGGAGTAGGCCCCAGATCCAATGAAAAAGCAGTATTTGTCCTCTCTCTACATGTCATGACCCTATTGCACCAGTGGAGACATCTTGCTGAGAGGTTGGTGGTATGGCTCCCACAGTTCACACCAAGCTCGTCAGTGACTTGCCTTCCCCTAGGGGCATGCATATCACCATGTGGCAACATGAAAGCTAGCCAGCAAGGAAGAAGCTTCCAGTCCATTCTACCCTGATTTTTCTATGTCCCGTCCTCTCCATGGGTCTCATCAAATGGTTTTTGAGTTTATCTACATCTCCTCCATTCATTGCAATTTCCCTGTACCATATCACTGTCAGATTCCTCGTGTGGTTTGCAAGGGCATCCTTGTCATTCTCATTGCAGCCCCTGAGTCAGGGAAAGCTGTGTGCAGGCTCGTGCTGGGGACGGTGTCCCTGCATCACCACCTAGTGTGCAGGCATACGGGGTTTCCCACATCACCAGCTAGTGTGCAGGCATACAGAGTTTCCCGTGTCACCAGCCAGTGTGCAGGCATACGGGGTTCCCACAGCTTAGGAAACAACAAGGGTAGGCCATCAAAGTGACATTGAGAAACCTGTGACCGATGTCCTCACCAGTCCTTTTTATCTCGGTGCAGAAGACCTTTCCTGGCTCTGCTATCTGACAATGTCCTCAACTACAAACAATGGCATCATGACATTAGGCAACAGTCCAGTTATCTCATGACACTGACATGACATCTAAGGTAATAAAGTAATAGAACAAGCCTGTATCAGCAGGTTTAACACTTAAGTCAAAATCGCCTTGAGAACTCAAGGTACATTCCCTAACATGCATTTTTATTAAACTCCTGTTTCAAATAAATGTAACTTTAACAAACACATTTTCTGTCATTGGGGACATTTGGATTCAATTTAGAGCAACAGATGGAAGTTAGCCATACAGAGGGACAACAAACAGAAAAATCTGCTTGGAGATATTTCTTCAACACATCTCATTGAATACAATTTAAAAATGGTTGAGGATGAGGCTGGTAGTCTAAGTAATTTCTCCGGACATGCTATGCCTGTGAATACAACTCAAGCACGCAGGTGAGTGGCATTGCAGAGCGCTGCTGATGAAGAAGTGGCTTACAAAGGCTAAGCTTGTTCCAGACATAGAGCTGACTAAGAGGTGAGTGCCATCCAGTCCCTCGTGCCAAGTGGAGTCCTTACTACTCAGGGACATCCCTCTCACACCCCAACCACATCCAACTCCACCCTAAACCAAACAAAGCTGGGAGAATGCCCCCAACCCCAAGTTCCAGGAAAACACAGTCAGAGGAATGTCCCACAGGCCACCCCCTGCCCAAACTGCCCTCAGCATCATCACAGTCATCACATTGCAAGGACCCTGGACCAGCTAACACACAGCTCACTAAGAGCTGACTAAGAACAAACCTCGCAACAACGGGAGACACACAGCTCCTTGGCTCACAGTCAACTAAAAGCCAAATATGAGCAGCCCCTGCAATTTTTGGAGACACACAGCCCCTAGGTCCTCAACTGACTAAGACATGACCAAGAGCAAACTGAGGAAGCAATGGACAGATGCCAGTACATGAATACATACAATACAAAGATCAGCAAGACACCAGCAGAAGAAGCAGGTGGTTCTACAGCATCAAGACCTGAACAAAACAATGAAGAGGAAACAGAAGGAAATGATCTTAAAAACAACTTTATGAAGCTAGTAGAAACCTTAAAAGAGAATATAAAACACTCCCTTAAAGAAATAGAAGAAAATATAAACAAAACATTGGTAGAGATGAACAAATCCCTGAAAGAAAATAAAGAAAACAAACAGGTGAAAGAAACATTCCAGGAATTAAAAATTGAAACAGAGGCAATAAAGAAGGCATAAACTGAGACAAAGCTGGAAATAGAAAAGCAGAAGAAACAAACCAGGACTACAGACTCTAGCATAACCAACAGAATCCAAGAGATAGAAGAGAGAATCTCTGGAGTAGAAGATTCAATAGTGGAAATAGATACATCAGTTAAAGAAAACACTTAAACCAAGTAAGTCAGAACACAAAATTTCCAGGAAATCTGAGATATCATGAAAAGGCCAAACCTGAGATTAATTGGAATCAAAGGAAAAGAATACCAGCTCAAAGACACAGCAAATATACTTAAAAAATCATAGAAGAAAACTTTCCCAACCTAAAGAAGGAAACACTTATAAAGACACAGGAAGCCTACAGAACACCAAATAGACTAGACCCACAAAAAAAGTTTGCTCAGCATATAATAATCAAGCCCCTAAACCTACAGAACAAAGAAAAAAATACTAAAAGCTACAAAGGAAAAAGGCTAAATCACCTATAAAGGCAGGCCCATCAGAATAACACTTCACTATTCAATGGAAACAATGAAAGCAAGAAAGTCCTGGTCAGACATTATACAGATACTAAAAGGGCATGGAAGTCAACCCAGACTACTGTACCCATGAAAACTATCAATCACCATAGATGGAATAAACAAGATATTTCATGACAAAATCAGATTTAAGCAATACTTATCCACAAATAAGGCCCTATAGAAAGCCCTAGAGGGAAAACTTTAACCTAAGGAAACCAGAAGTACTCATGAAACCACAAACAATAGATAATCCCACAAAAGAAAAACTACAAAAAGGAAAGTACACACAGGCTACCACCAAAAATAACAATCATTAGTCATTAATATCTCTTAATATCAATGAACTCAATTCACTTATAAAAAGGCACACTATTAAAAATGAATTTTAAAAAAGAAAAAAACAGAAGCCATTCTTCTGCTGCATACAAGAAACACACCTCAAATTCAAAGACAGATACAAGCTCAGAGTAAAGGGTTGAGAAAAGACTCTCCAATCAAGTGGTCCTAAGAAACAAGCTGGTGTAGCCATCCTAATATCTAACAAAATTGACATCAAATTAAAATTAATTAAAAGAAACCAGATAGATATTACTTATTCATCTCAGGAAAAATCCAACAAGATGAAGTATCAATCCTGAATATTTTTGCTCCCAACACAAGGGCACCTACATATGTAAAAGAAACACTACCGAAGTTTAAACCTAATATCAGATCTCATACTCTAATAGTGAAATATTCAATACCCCACTTTCATCCTTGGATAGACCAACAACAAGACAGAAACTCAACAGAGAAATAAGGGATCTAACAGAAGTTGTGACCCAAATGGACTTAATGAATATGTACTGAACCTTCACCCAAACACAAAGGAATATACATATTTCTCAGTACCCCATGGAAGTTTTTCTAAAAATGACCACATACTGGGTCATAAAGCAAATATCAACAGATACAAAAAATGAGAATAACTCTTTGTACCATATCAGATCACCATGGTCTAAAGTTAGGTTCAACAACAACAAAATCACAGAAAGCCTACCAAATCATGGAAACTAAACATCACTCAACTGAACCACCTCTGATCAAGGAAGAAGTTAAGAAATCACAGACTTCTTAAAATTTAATGAAAATAAATTCACAACACACCGAAATTTATGGGACACAATGAAACCAGTCTTAAGAGGAAAATTCATAGCACTAGATGCCTATATGAAAAACATGGAGAAATCCCCCACAAAAGACCTAACAGCACAACTGAAAGCCCTCAAACAGTTAGAAGCAAACTCACCTAGAAGGAGTAGATGGCAGGAAATAATCAAACTTAGAGCTGAAATCAATACAATTGAAACAAAGAGAACAATGCAAAGAATCAATGAATCAAAGAGTTGGTTCTTTGAGAAAATCAACAAGATAAATAAATCTTTATCCAAACTAAGCAAAAAGCAGAGAGAGAATATTCAAATTAACAAAATCAGAAATGAAAAGGGGGACATAACAGAAACCCAGGAAATCCAGAGAATTATCAGATTATACTTTGAAAATCTATACTTCATTAAAATAGAAAACATAGAAGAAATGGACAGGTACCACTTATCAAAATTAAATCAAGATCAGATTAAAGACCTAAACAGACCTATAACCCCAAAGGAAATTGAAGCTGTTATTAAAAGTCTCCCAAATAAAAAAAAGCCCAGGACCAATTGGTTTCAGTGCAGAATTCTGCCAGACATTCAAAGAAGAACTAATACCAATACTCCTCAAACTGTTCCATACAGCAGAAACTGAAGGAACATAGCCAAATTCTTTTTATGAGGCCACAATCACCCTGATACCCAAGCCACTCAAAGACACAATGAAGAAAGAGAATTGCAGACCAATCTGCCTCATGAACATTGATGCAAAATTCTCAATAAAATTCTGGCAAACTGAATCTAACAACATATCAAAAAAAAAAAAATCATCCACCATGATCAAACAGGTTTTATCCCAGAGATGCAGGAATGGTTCAACATGCAAAACACTGTGTATGTCATCCATCATATAAACAAATTGAAAGAAAAAAACCACTGATCATTTCATCAGATGCAGAAAAAGCCTTTGACAAAATCCAACACTCCTTCATGATAAAAATCCTTGAGAGATCAGGAATACAGAGAAAATACCTAAATATAATAAAGGTGATATACAGCAAGCCAACAGCCAACAACAAACTAAATGGAGAAAAACTCAAAGCAATCCCACTAAAATCAGGAACAAGACAAGGCTGTCCTCTCCCTCCTTATCTATTCAATATAGTTCTCAAAGTTCTAGCTAAAACAATAAGAGAACAAAAGGAGATTAAGGGAATACTAGTTGGAAAGGAAGAAGTCAAACTATATTTGCAGGTGATATAATTGTATATATAAGTGACCCACAAAATTCTACAATGGAACAGCTGTAGCTCATAAACACCTTCAGCAATATAGCAGGATACAAGATTACCTCAAAAAAAAATCAATAGCCCTCCTATACACTAAAGATAGAAGGGCTGAGAAAAAAATAAGAGAAACATCACCCTTTATAAAATGTTACGTGCCACCTCGTTCCGCAAGGAACACGCAACACCGGATCCTTCTGTCTGCAGTTTATTCGGGCCTTTTACAATCTGGTTTCTTCTTATCTTCCACTCACTCGCTCATTCTCTCACTCACTCACTCACTCACTCAGACGAACGACCCCGGGGGGAAGCCCGCTCTTAGTGAAATACCCTCAGGGCTTCCAATCCAAGATAGCCATGTGGGCATTACCAATAGGCTCAGATACACAGAAGCAAGCCAGATCCTTGGCCTTAGCCAAATATGGAGTTGTTTACCATGGAGAGCGCTCAAGGCCAACGCCATCTTAAGGTGTGGCTGTACGCAGCTCCCTACAATAAAAGCTGCAAATAGCATTAAATATCTCAGTATAACTCTAACAACAGTAGCAGACCTCTTTGACAAAAACTTTAAGTCACTGAAGAAAGAAATTAAAGAAGATATCAGAAAATAAAAAGACCTCCCATGCTCCTGGATAGGTAGGATCAACATAATAAAAATGGCAATATTACCAAAAGCAATCTACAGATTCAAAGCAATACCCATCAAAATCCCAACACAATTTTTTACAGACCTTTAAAGAACAATATTCAACTTCATATGGAATAACAGGAAACCCATGATCACCAAAACAATACAGCTAAATAAAAAAACTTCAAGAGGCATCAATATCCCTCACTTCAAGGTATACTATAGAGCTATAGTAATAAAAACAACTTGATGCTGGCATAAAAACACACTTGTAGATCAATGGAATTGAATTGTGAACCCCAACATTTACCCACACACTTATGAAGACCTGATTTTCGAAAAAGAGGCCCAAAATAGTCAATGGAAAAAAAGATAGTATCTTGGACAAATGGTGCTGGTATAACTGGATGGTAGTATGTAGAAGAATGCAAAGAGATCCAAACTTATATTACCCTGATCAAAACGCAAATCCAAGTGAATCAAAGACCTCAACATAAACCCAGCTACACTGAAATTGGTAGAAATGAAAGTGGGAAATACCCTCCAACACATTTGCACAGATGACCACTTCCTAAATATAACACAAGTAGCACAGACACTAAGAACAACAATTAATAAATAAGATGCCCTGAAACTGAGAAGCTTCTCTAAGGCCAAGGATACAGTCAATAAAACAAAATGAAAGCCTACAGAATGGGAAAAGATCTTCACCAATGCTACAGCTGACAGAGGACTGATTTCTAAAATATATAGAAAACTCAAGAAACTAGAGTCCCAAACCCTAAACAACCCAAGTAAAAATGGTGTTCAGAAGTAAAAAGGGAATTCTCAGCATAAGAATTACAAATGGCTAAAAGGGACTTGAAAAATTGCTTATCATCTTTAGCCATCAAAGAAATGCAAATCAAAACAACTTTGAGATACTACCTGTCAGAATGGCTAAGACCAAAAACACAGATGACAGCCTATGCTAGAGAGAATGTAGAGCAAGAGGAACACTCTTCCATTGTTGATGGGAATGTAAACTTGTTCAATCACTCTGGAATGCAATATGGCAGTATCTCAGAAAACTGGGAAATCAATCTCCCCAAGGATCCAGCAATATCACTATTGATCATATACCCAAAAGACACACATTCGCACTCCAAAGGCATTATCTCAACTATGTTCATAGCAGCATTATTTATAATAGCAAGAACCTGGAAAAAGCCTAGATGCCCCTCAACTGAAGAATGGATTAACAAACTGTGGTACATGTACACAATGAACTACTATTCAGCAGAAAAAAAAAATCCTAAAATTTGCAGGCAAATGGATGGATTTGGAGAATATCCTCCTGAGCGAGGTATCACAAGCACAGAAAGATAATCAGGGGATGTACTCACTCATTAGTGGACTTTAAACAAAAAGCAAAGAACATCCAAGCTGCAAACCACAACCACTGAACAGCTTGGGTTCAGAAGGAACTTAAGAGAGACATTCAGGGATTCCCCTAGGATGAGAAAATAGAGAAGATCTTCATAGTCAATTGCAAGCATAAGGGCTGCAACCAAGAAGAGATGGGAACAAATCATGAGAGAAGGAGATGGTTGAGTGAGAGGAGCAACAAGGAGGGAGAAAAACAAGACGTGGAGATCTTAATAGATGAAGCCAATGTGGGGTTGGAAAAAAACCGGGTGCTAGGGAAACCTCCAAGAACTCACAGGATGTCCCTGGCTAGGTCTCCAACCAATAGTGAAGGTATTGCCTAGACAGAATCTCTCCTATAATCAAATGAATAGCCACCCTAAGTGCCATCACAGAATTTACATCCAACAATGCTTAGAGGTAGAGGCAGAGATACATGGCAGAGCACTGGGCTGAGATCCTGTTCCTGCTGAGAGCAGGGGAAGAGAGCCTATATGACCAAAGGGATAGAGTTTATGAGCAAAGTTCCCACAGTGATGGCTGGCTGGAGCTCAGGGTATCTCACTGAATTAAGAGCAGCCACCGAGGAATCGTCAAGAAAGGGAACTAGACCCTCCATGAATAGGCAACTATCCATTTGCATGGACAATATGTGGAGCCTCAAGGGGAGGGTTGAGACTGTGTTTCTGTGCATGGACTGGCACTTTGAAGCCCATTCCCTCCAGAGGAACACCTAACCCATTCTTGATATTAGGATGAGGAAATTTGAGTTGCCTGGAGTGGATGCTGAGCTGATCCATCTTAGGACTTCTGGTCCTTTTGTGGGAGGGGTGGGGAGGATGGCAAGGAGAGAGGCTGAAAGCTGACGAGGAGGGATTGGAAGGGGGAAGGGAGGGAGAACAAGGGGATATATGGGCAAAAAGACTTTATTTTATAAATGAACACACACAAAACAAAGACTAAGCTGCTACTTGGCACTACTTGAAATGACATTGTGATAATGTGGCCTACTGTGGTCACATTTTTAACTATTTTAAAGCCAACCAAGAAACTAAATTATGAAGTTAACAATTTAGACAGACTGATCCAGATATTGCTTTGAAAAAAGATATTTTAAAAAACACCCTGTGTCTACCATATGTAATCATTGCCTGATAATATAAAACATTTGGTATAGACAGGCTTGGTGGCTCAGTTCTGAAATCCCAGCAAGTGAGAAGCTAAGGCAGGAGGATTGCTGTGTGTTCAATGCTAGCATAGGTTACAAACTGAGATTCTGTCTGAAAGAACAATGTGATAAAGACCTGCTATGTTTCTTTCTGTCTGTTGAGGTCATAAGCATCCCCAGAGGGCTGCATCTCACTCCATCTTTATATGCTTTTCATGTACAAAAAGGATTACTGCATTGCTTGGTCACTGAAGGAATCAAGTCATTCCACAGAAAAGAAATCAAAGCAGGGTGCCTGTAGGTCTGGATTCAGGCCTATCTGGGTTGATGTCCATATCAATAGTAATATAATGATATTTTAAAGTTACAAGATAGAAAAAAAGAGGGACAAAAAGACAACTCAGTGGTTGAAAGCATGTGTTCTCTTACAGAGGAACCAGGGTTGGTCCCAGCACCCACGGTGGCTCACAATCCTCTCCAACAGCAGATCCAGAGATTCCACACCTTCTACTGACCTTCATAGATAACACCACACAATACACATGGGGACCAAACACATATACAGGCAAAACACTCGTATACAAAAAAATAAATACAGCTCTTTTTTAAAAATTCAATAAGACTATAAAAGCAGGTCAGCAAAATGGAGGAGCTGCCTGTCTAGTCTCATGGTGTGAGTTCAGTTCCTGGAACCCACATGGAGGACAGAGGGAACCAGCTCCCACAGCTGTCTCTCTCTCTCTCTCTCTCTCTCTCTCTCTCTCTCTCTCTCTCTCACACACACACACACACACACACACACACCACTGCTACCACCACCAACAACAACAACACTCACACACAATTTTTTAACTCAAAGAAGAAAAAAAGATAGCAAATATTTATGTAGATTAATTTTGTTGAAAGATGATATGACTCTTTCTCTAGGATCTAAATTCACTTTGTCTCACCATAAATAAGAACCAGGGATTTCATCTGCCTCTAATTTCAGAATTGAGGAGAATAAGAGACAGGCAGGTTGTGGTGGTGAGGGTCATGGTAACAGTGGTGCAGGTGATGGTGGTACAGATGGTATTGACAGTGGAGATGATGACGGTAGAGGTGGGGAGGGTGGTGGGAGGTGATGGTGTTGGGGGGAGGGGAGGGTGTTTGTGGAGGTGATAGTGGGTGGAGACAGGGTCTCACTCCACCCAAGCCTGATTCTCCTTTCCTCTCAGTTCTTCATTTTCTAGACAGCGCTCTCAGCGAGGTGACAGCACTGCCACTTCGAGAGATTCACAGACATATTGATAGATCCTCCCAGCCAGTTCTCTAGTGTCAGGTTGTGTGCAGGGCTGCATATCAGGTCACCAGGTCTGATGCTCAGTCATCTTGCCAGCCTGGTAAGAGAATAATTGTCCTCACACATCTTTTCTCAGTCTTGACCATTTTGGTCTCCATGTCAGAGTCTGGTCCCCAGGAGAGAAGTGGGAGACTCCCAACCCTTGTCCACAGCTCAGCTTCTTCTCTAGAACACAGGTACAACACAGTCCATGGTGCACTTCTAAAGAAGCTCCTAGGTGACCATGACTCATGCTCTGAAGATCAGGGACCCATTTATACCTTCCTAAGATGTCCCCTGTCACACAGTGGAGAGAGACGGGTGCACTGTCTCTCAGACCCAGCAACTCCATGGCCATTCAGCATCTACTGCAGTTGGAGAGAGCTCTGGGGTACAAAGGTGAAGAAGGTCATGTTGGAGAGATGCATTCTGACATTCCCAGGGAAGGTGTTCTGGGGCCCTTTCTTCCTCTCTCTCTCCTGGTACAAAGATGTCTTACAAAGTCCCCTACACAGACCAGACAGGAGGCCCTGATGGAAGTGTGGACAAGTAAAGACTTCCTGGAAAAATGGCATACAAAGGAACACTTAAAAAATTGGAATAGTGACATATGAACATATAATAGGATCTCAGTTATATGAATAGGATTCTGGGGATAAATAGCTTTAGAACTCAGTTTAAATCTTTGATAATTCTGTAATTGTATAATCTTGGCATATCCTTAGGTGTGTATTTTATTAACTTAAGTTTCTACATATAAAATGAATAGAGTTAGGTTACATACTAATGCTTAAAACTACCTGTAGATCTGAGTAAAATAAAAGGTTAGCACAAATCCAGGATTGGCAGTTTATGACTTTAATGTCAGAACTCTAGAGGCAAAGGCAGGCTGATTGAGTACCAGGACTGTCAGGACTGTTACACAGAGAAACCCTGTCTTCAAACAACAACAACAAATTTAGCACATAAAAGCAGGGAAGATGGTCAGTTGGGTAGGAGCGCTTTCTCGTCAAACATGAGGACATGAGTTCTAATCCCCAGTTCCCATGTAAAAGGTTGGTTGCCCACAGCAGAATCCCAACCCTGTCATAGCAGAAAACAGGGGCATGTCTGAGAGTTGAAGGCTGCTAGCTTAGCTTCCAATTTAATTAGAGACACTGTCTCAGAGGAATTAAGTAGCCGGTGATGGAGCAGTGATAGACCCAATATCCTTCTCTGGTCTGACTGCACGAATGATTTCATGAGTAGATGTGCTTGTAAACTTGTTAAGAGAAAAAAGAGGGCTGAGGAGCCAGCTCTGTGGGAGGAAACTTGCCCAGCATGAACAAGGCATTGGGTTCAATTGTTAACGCACACACTGATTTGAGAAAGAAAGAGAGACAGACAGGCAGAAAAGGAGAGAGACAGAACAGAGAGACAGAGAAAAGGTGGGGATTAGTGTAAACACTGGAGAATGGTTTTAGAAGTCAGAGCTCTCCAGACACACAGGTTAGTGGACTTGCTTAGAGCCCTTGGAGCTAGGTGTATCGACAAACATTCATACTAGCTTTTCTCCATAGGAATCTCAACAGTAGGGAAATGTTCCTTTCAGTTCTCATCCCCTCTAGCCTACTAGAAAGCTCAGGGCAAACACCAGTTACTTCCTCAATATCATTCTAAACTCCCAAGTAATGGTATCAGGAACTAGGGACTTTGGGAAGGAATTAGTCATGAAAGTGGGGCCTTCTAGCTCCTTCTACCGAGGACAGGAACAGCAAGGTGCAGCTCTCTGCAGTGCTAGAGGGTCCTCATCAGAAACTTTTCATGCTGGTATTGATTTCATGCTTTGGACTAGCATGGGGCTGGCTCTCTCTCTCTCTCTCTCTCTCTCTCTCTCTCTCTCTCTCTCTCTCTCTCTGTGTGTGTGTGTGTGTGTGTGTGTGTGTGTGTGTGTCTTTGAATTAAACCTAGGGCCTGTTCATTCTAGACAAGCTCCCTTACACAGAGAAGTCCCCAGCCTTCTTTACTTCTTCTTAGCATGTTTACAAATAGATCTTCTCGTGATAACCCAGAGAAACTTTGCCATAGAATGATGTTCTTCTTCAGTCAAGACATTCACCTTCTTCTTTAAAGGGAGGCACAGCGTGGCTTCTCTTTGACATAACCAAAGAGCTAGTATCACTATTCTTTTTTTTTTCTTCTTCTTTATTTTGTATTTATCAAAAAAAAACAGTAAAAAGAATTTAAAAATGCGGAAGAGTTAACAATAACTATACAGAGGATAATAATCATAAGCATGGCTTATCAAAGGTGGAAATGCAAATAAGATTACTACACATATATTTTCTTTGTGTTCAGCTTTCCCTCTGAATTTTTTTTTTCCATCCCTGTATATCCTTATTCAAGGTCTCTTCCCCCTCCCACCACATCTGGTCATTTTTCTTCTCTGCAACTCCCCATCCCCTCCCTTGGCAGGGAGCAGACAGTCCTATGGTCCCACTGGCCCAATAATGCTTGGATCAGTCTTCACTCCCAGCCAAATCCAGTTTTGTCACCCCTCCCTCAAGAGTGAGTCAGGTGTTCCTATAGATGGACTGGGGTTTGAAGGGTCAGTCCAGGGTGTTTCTAGTATCACTATTCTTAAACCTGGGAGATTTGGGTTTTGTTTGTTTGTTTTAACTTTTTTTATGTGACTGAGTGTGACCTCCACATACACAGGCATCACAGTTCATTTGTGGGAATTGGTTCTCTTTTTCTTCTATGGGAGTTCCAGGGATCAAGTCCCTTTGTCTGCTGAAACTTCTCACGGGCCCACTCAGGAGTCAGGGCATCTTTCATAAAACAAAAGTTACTAATGTTCAAGTACCATGAACCCTGGCAGCTGATTCAGTAACTCAGACAATGTGAACGAAGGGACTTGAGGACAAGCAGTGCATGGAGAGTGACCTGCTGGACAGAAGAGCAACTCATGCCCAGTGGGACCAGGAAAGACAGAGTGACGTAGTGCAGGATGTCATCACACTGCTCAAAGCAGTGTACATTTAGAGTTGACAAATTATTACTCACAATGGAACACACACACAGGCCTTTACATGTGCATACACTTAAGCATGTATTAGACACCTATGAGGGTGCAAAACACTGAATACTGACTGCTCTTAGATAGGAAAACTGAAACCTGAGAAACACACATGAGAGAACACCATCTGTGAACAAAGTTTCTTGCAACACATCACTGACACCAGTAACACGTGTGGAGCTTTCTCTCCACCAGCAAGCAATCCACCAGATCTACAACCAGCAGCGGCTGACTGGCCTCTAATTCACCCCAGCTGTCATTGTCTACCCAGAGACAGCATCAACTCCCCAAAACTGCCTCTGCTGTCTTCTCACGTGGTTGTCAGCTCCAGTTACTTTGCCTACATAAACTAGAAGCGATGTTAAAGGCTTCCTCAGAAAATTGATTTCCTCAGTGGCTGACAGAACTCAGGGAAGCACATCTCTTGATTCATTATATTAGATATTCCAGAGATAAAGATGGAGAGGGTGAGGCAAGGGACTAGGCACATGGCCTTCCATACCCTTTCTAGCATGCGTCACCTCAGGAACTGCCACATGTTCAACAGTCCTGTTGTCTTTCTCATTGATAATCCACTCCATAGCTGTAACCAAAGCATATACAACAATGAAGGAACATGATTAGACAAAAAGTTCACTATCTGATGATAAAAGACTCACCGGGGGAATCTACAGAAACCTGTCTGTCCACATTCCTGACTTTCCTGTATAGCATTTCTTCCTCCTGACACTGCAGCCAGATATTCTTACAGAAGGAAATATGGAATTGCAACAAATGTGGGTTGCAACACAGGCATGCCTAGAGAATAGTTAGGTCAAATCATGTTCCCTTGGTGTGTGCATCATAAGTTTGAATATGCTGGCCTGTTCATCAGGGTTGCATGCTAAAATGTAAATTTGTAACTCTGTTTTCAACAAAGCTGTTGGAATAGAAATGAGCCTGATGTTACAGTTCCCACTTGTTTGCTCCAATACCCTGGTTTCCAGAGGGCATTTTCCTGCCTATCTATTGGCCGTTTACCTCTTAATTAGATAAAGCAGGAGTTTTAGAAATGCAAAGTTATAGTGAGATTATATTGTTTTATTTCAAATAATTGTCCTGCCTACCAGTTTAATAAAAATGCTGATTAGCTGAAGGCAGATAGGAAATGTGGGCAGGGCTACCAGACTAAGAAAACTCTGAAAACAAGAAGAAATAAGTAGAGATGCTACAGAGTCACCAGAGATGCCAGAGATATGCCAGGAGACACAGAGGAAAGAAGTTGAAATGTTGCTGAGAAAAGTTACCAAGCCAAACGGCTTAACAAGATAAAAATCATGGGTTACTTTAAGAGTAAAGAGTTAGCAAGTTATATGCCTGGGCCCTAGGCTGGATCAACGTAAAAATAATAAAGGATCTATGTGATTCTGTGGGTCTGTGTGTGTTTCTATGGAACTGTGGTTCCAAATATTGAGGCTAGGCCCAAAGGTCTGGGCCAGAAACAATACAACAAGTGGTACCCCAATGTGGGTAAAATATACCCACATAAAGACATAGAAAGTTTAAAAAAAGTCTAGTGCACAGAAACACAGCTTCCAGGTTGTCTTTCAAGTGGGCCGTGGTAAAAAGACTGAATGGTTTATGAGATTAAATTAAAAAATGCCATGTTTGGTGCATGCAATTAGGCTAGTTCCTGAGC
This sequence comes from Sigmodon hispidus, assembly GCA_004025045.1. NCBI lineage: Eukaryota > Metazoa > Chordata > Mammalia > Rodentia > Cricetidae > Sigmodon > Sigmodon hispidus. The sequence goes on from PVIH01015924.1 coordinate 32,317, forward strand.
CTCAATGTAAGCCAGAAGCTGTATATGGTGGGTTTTAAGTTTTTGTTTATAAAGACAAAAAGGAAACAGAGTCAAAAACTGATTCTTAGTAGCAGCAATGTTTCCTTTGATCAACCCTGTTTGTTGGAGGCAAGCAGAGGCAAAGCTTTTTTACTGGAGTTTTCCTGATTCAGCTTTAGAGGCAAAATACTTGTGAGTCTTTTACGAGACCCTGCTGCCAAATACTTAAATGGAATTAATGAGCAGCAGACAGCAGTGATTTACTTGGTGATTGTATATGTACCCTAAAATTCCGCAGAGTGGTAATTATGGGTCCAAACCATAGCTCTGCTAAAAAGCTAAACTCTATGAAGCTAGACTGAGCTGGGTAGAGCCAGTCAGCCATTCTATCTCAACCTTTAATCCTTAACCACACCTTGGCATATTAAAGGTGTGGTCAAAAACAGAAAGAAATAGAGGAAGTTTGGTGGAGTCAGCCACCCTAGTGAAGGCTTTAATCCTTAGACACACCTTGGCAGATTAAAGGTGTGATCAGAAACAGAAAGAAATAAAAACAGCTGGGTGGAGTCAGCTACCCTAACCAAGCAGAAATGTAGTCAGAAACAGAAAAAATAAGAGATATACACTAAAGACAGATTAAACAAAAAAATTTAAATGTTTAAGAGTGCATTTTAAAATATATGAAGACTTGAGAGAGAAAACAAAAAAGAAAAAGGATAAAGTCCTTAAAATAGAGTAAAACATAGTTATAATCCACATAAAGATAGAAAATATAAAGAGTATCTGGATATTGTATGCTGTTGTCTGTCTTTATGTTTCTTGACTGAAAATGAAGTAGTAAAAGTTTCTAAAAGGCATTTGATTATAAATGCTGTTGAATTAATTCAACCTACATATTTTGTAGATAAATTGACTTTAAAAATTGAAATCAAAAGATATGCTACTTTGGAGAAGAGGTTTTATTTTTATTTTTACTGAAAATAAAAGGTTTTGGATTTATTCCCAGTTAAAGAAAATAAGGTATGGTTGAGGAAGATCTCTTGAAAAATCTTTAATGGAAACAAATGGCCCAGATAATTCAACATTTCAGAGCACCTCTGTTGTAGTTTCCTCTGAGCTCTGAATCCAAAACTACTTCAAAAAGACTGAATGAGATTACCCAGCCTTATAGACTACTTCACTGAAGACTTGTCCATAATCCTAAATTTTTCTTTGGATCCCCGTGGGATTGCCAGATCCTCATTAAGCAGGAAATAGCCTAGAGAACTATGCCCACATTCCCAAAAATGAATTACGAATGTTTGTCTTTGTTTACAGTGTTGGTTGCAAGTTGTTATAGATAATAGAGGAAAAAGAATATTAGATTTGGGGTTCTTATTTTAAAAAGAAAAAAAGAGGAAATGTCCTGACTACTGGTTTCATAAAAATGTTATTGGCAGAAGGCAGACAGGAAGTGTGGGTGGGGCTACCAGACTAAGAGAACTCTGGGAACAGGAAGAACAGAGCAAAGATGCCAGAGAGTTGCCAGAGATACCAGGAGACACATAGGAAAAAAGTTGAAATGCTACTGAGAAAGGTACCAAGCTTAATGGCTGAACAAAATAAGAATCATGGGGTAGTTTAAGATAAGAAGTCAGCAAGTTATATGCCTGGACCCTAGGCCAATTAGCATAAAAATAATATAAGTGTCTGTGTGACTTTATGGGATTACATATGTTTTAATAGGACTATGGGTCCAAACCTTGAGGCTAGGCCTAAAAGTCCGGGCCAGAAACATAATATAAGACAAAGTAACACAGCTTCACAGAGTTAAACATATGCAACACATCTTTGCCTCCTTAAATAAATGTTCTGCAGCATAAACAAATGTAAGACATCTTCAACTAATATTCTGCTACATGAGACAACTTATAGTACCATACACCAAAAGTTTTTTTGAACTTTTGGAAATCAATGACAGTTAAATTAAGTTGCATCATTGTGAAAATCAGCTCTCTACTGTTTGATAGAAAACTGGGACAAGAGTTTGACAGAGGAAAGATTAAGATTGTTTCCTAGTTTTAAAGATATCAATCTATGGTCAATTGGCCCCTTGTTTGAGAGTCTGTGGTAGAAAAGAGACCATGATGAGAAGCATAGGCTAAGCAAAGCTGCCCAGTCCATAGCAGAAGAAAGGAAGCTGAAAAGGAAACATGGGGAACCAATATGCTCTTCAAGGACATGACTACTGTGTCCTAAATTCTTTCTGCTGAGTCCTCCAACCAAAGGTTACCATCCAACTACAGCACCACATGCTGTGGATAAACATTTATTACAAGAATTTTACAAAAACTGGCTATAAGCTGGGTATAAATGTGCAAATCTATAACCCCAGCACTTGGGAACCTGAAGCAGAAGGATGGCAAATTTGAGTCCAATCTGGACTTCCAAGAAAGTTCAAACCAAACATAAGGTACAGAGTGAGACCCCATCTCAACACTTCCTAAGCACCCCTAAAAGATCAATTCCTTAAAAACAGGTTACTATGACAATGTAAATGCTGTGCACTGTCATTTCCATGGATGGCCCTGCACCTGGCTGAGCTGTGTCCAGGCCTGTGCTGACACTGGGCATCTGTCAGTCAGCAGGTGAAGAGCAGTCATGGCAACTGTATCCCAGGGCTGATGAAATTCCATGTGTTGGACAGATGCTCTCACCAATGGAATCTACACAAAAATGCACCTATCAAGTGGGACAGCAAAATACTGTGGTTTTTATGACAAGCGTAGAAATATATATTTCTTGAGTCAATACCTTACCTCATTCATCAAATTAAAATAAAACTTATTAACTACTAAGTTATACTTCTGGCTGAACTTCACAGCAGAAATGTGGTCAGGTCTAAAAAGGTGCCACAATTAAAACACTAAAGAGGTTTTGATAACAAAAGAACTAAAAGAGTATTTATTCTGTTAAAGCCAAAACTTATATCCATGTAGCACTGGGAGTGTTGCTCAGTGTCAAAGCATTTTTCTAGAGTGCACAAGATCCCAGGTTCAAATTCAGAAACAAAGAGAAGAAACACATACAAAATCACATTAAGTTTAGTATATTTTTACTCGTGTATTTTAGACAAGGTGGTGTTCTCCTGATGATCTTCGATGTAAAACTGGATCATTTATACTAGTTCTGGAGGCAGATGTGGGTAGGTGGAAATTGACCCGATCCGCGGGACGTCAACACGGGAGACCGCCTACGAGAGAGAATGAAGGGAAGGGAGAAGCGAAAAAGGCAGCAGGACAAATGGGAGCCTCTTCGAGCTGCAATTTTATTCCAATTCCATATATGCTTATATAGTTCTAAAGCAGAATATGGGGAGGGGGCAATCTTCAAACACCTGCAGGAAGCTGGCCAGGGGAAGCAGGATATTGGCAGGGTAAAAAGGTGACTGGTCTTGCTTCAGAGGAGGGTTGCTAGGTAACCTAACCATGGAATGTTCTTGTTATCTTATTCTTTAGAGCTATTTTTCTGTTATCAGGAGGGCTGCTAAGTAACCTAGCCACAGAATGTTCCTGTTATTCTATTCTTTAGAGCTACTTTTCTGTTACTGTTAAGCAAACCAGAACATCTATTTTATTTCTACTTTACTCGGGAGAACATCTATTTTACTTGGGGTTGTGCTGGCTCAGTGGTTGGTTTCTCAGTAAGTTCCCATGGAAACCTTTAGCTAGAGGCCTAGAGGCTCAAGCCAGGGTCTTGATCCCTGACAGGAAATGTACCAAAAAAAATCTTATACAATAAATAATCAGGAAAATATTATGCAGAATGCCCTTAGCACAATTTTTGTTATGGTTTCTGAATATTTTTATGTGTGGTTTTAAGTGTGTGAGGAGTTGTATGTGTCACACGTGTGCAGATACCAATAGAAACAAAAGAAGGTATCTGATTCTCCTGGAGCTGTAGTTCTCTGCACTTGTGAGCTCTGGGTGACAAACTTGAGCTCTGGAACAGGTGTCTGAAGAGCAGGCTGTGCCCTTAACCACTGAGCCATCTCACCACTCCCTAAGATTTTTTTTATGTGTATCTCTGGGTCTGTGTACATGTGTATGTACATGCCAACAGATGCTATTGGAGGACATCAGATCCCATGGAATTGAAGTGACAGGCAGTTGTAAGTCACCCAACATAGGTGCTGCTGGGACCAAACTTAGGTCCTCTGGAGGATCAGCAAGTGTCCCTAACCACTGAGGCTTTTCTCTAGATCTTAACATCATATGATTTTGAAATTGAGAGACAGAAATGGAAATATCTCTTATGAATCTGGCTTTCCAAAGCTCTGTTTCCTCTAAGTATCTGCCAGGCTATTAGGAACACTGGTCTGTCTGTAACATGGTCACAATTACAAAATCTTCACTCAATGGGCAGGCAATACAGAGGTTTTATTATGCAGAGTTCAGATTCAGACTTCAAACTCTGCCCTGTGCAAGATGACTTGGAATTAGATTCCTTACAATGGAACTAACAGCACTGTCTTTGGGGCATCCGTTGATTGGCCAAGTGAAGAAACCGAAGGCTAGTTACACAACAAGGCATTGCATCAATCTGTGGGTTCTGTGTGTTGAAAACTCCAGCCACGTGGCTCTGCCAGCTCCACCCATAAGGCTGCTTTCTACATACGGTCCCAGGGAGCTCACTCACCATCCCTGATTTCCAGGACAACCAGCACTGTGTTCTCACTGGAGCCACAGCACAGACTGGGTAAGACACTGAACTCTAAGACTGGGACAGGAGGGGCAGGGAGGGACAATGTCCAGAAGAAATGGAACTGTGAGTCCACAGGGCCAGCAGAAGCCATTCAGGAGGGGCCAGAGAACACTGAGCCATGATGGGGAGTAGTCAATTCTATTCTCTTCTCACAGGAAACATGGGTGTGAAGCTGCTGGGGTCCCGACTGTGTCTCCTGCTGCTGCTGGGATTTGTCATAATAGTTGACAAGGCCTTATTTAAAATCCCACCACATTTAACCCCTTCCCAGTGGTTTGAAATCCAGCATGTAAATAATAGTACCAACCTCCAATGTACTATGGCAATGCAGGGAGTGAACAATTATACAAGACGATGCAAAAACATAAATACTTTTCTTAATACAACTTTTGCTGATGTTGTTCATGTGTGTGGCAGCATGAATACTACCTGCCGGAACGGTCAAACAAATTGTCATAATAGTTCAACTCAGATACCTTTAACTTTCTGTAACCTCACAACTCCAGGAAGGCATTATACTCAATGTCGATACCAAACAACACCATTAATAAAGTTCTACAGAGTTGCTTGTGACAATAGTACCCCGCAGGACAATGGTTCCTATCCAGTGGTTCCGGTTCACTTGGATGGGATATTTTAGCTCCAGGACCAGCACTCTGTATCTTTGCTTTGTATCTGCTACTTCCACGATCATAGCAGTGAAGAACCAATTCCTCTGCCTGCGCAGCCATCAGTGCCTTCCCTGTGAAACCTGTTCCTGACTCCCTTCTAATTTAGCTGAACAGATCTTTCTACTCAATAAACACCTTTGCATACTCATCTGGATGTCTGCCTAACTCTGGGTGATGTGTATTTGTACACATGCGCCTACCAGTCTTTCTGTGTTTGGATGTGTGCCTGCCTTTGTGTCTGTCTTTCTGTATGTGTGTGTGTCTTTGTTCCTGTGTGTGTGCATGTCTCTGTGTATGTGTGTGTGTGTGTGCCTCTGTATGTGTGTCTGTGTTCCTGTGTGTGTCTGTGTATGTGTGTGTATGTCTCTGTGTGTGTGTGCCTCTGTATGTGTCTGTGTTCCTGTGTGTATGTCTCTATGTGTGTGTGCCTCTGTGTGTGTGTCTGTGTTCCTGTATGTCTCTGTGTGTGTGTGTGTGCCTCTATGTGTGTGTGTGCCTCTGTGTGTGTGTGTATTGAGACAGGCCCTCATTCTCTCATATCAAGCCCTCTCCCAGTTGAGCCTTCTACCCAGTTTCTGGAGATCAAATTCGAGTATGAGAAGAGATGGACATCGTTCTAGAAAGTTCCTACAGTACATCTTCCCTGAAGTTTATCTTTCAGAGAAAAAGTGGCTAATACTGGGGACCAGAGAAGTGGAATCTCTTCATGAGATCATTCAATGTCCCTCTCCCTGCATAGCTGTCTTGTGTTGTGAAGTGTGAGATCATTCAACACAGACCAGGAAGGTACAGATACCAAGATAAGGGACCTGAAATCCACATAAAAAAGGGTTAATAAAAAGAGTTCTATCTCTGACTCCCTAGTACAGCACTGTGTCAGGAATGAGTCATTTGGGAAGGGCCCATCTCTGAAAACACATCATCAGCTCATGAGCTAGTGTGAGTATTCATGCAAAGTGTCCGTGCAGAATGGAGCAGAGGTGTGGTATCAACAGGTTTGAATCTCTCTCTGTCAGTCTGGATCCCCAGATTCTACTTTGCTGCTCCATTCTGGACCCCAGATGCATCTCTTGCCTCTCCCCAACACTGGAAAGTAGCAGCACTTCTGGCTCAGTGGATGATGTCCTGCAGGGCTGCCAGGACACTATCACTCTGAGGAGCAAACACAGATTCTGTTATTCTGGGTTGGTGTGTGGAATCTGAACTTTATACATGAATGCTAAGTTGTGGAATTTCAGGGTTGACACAATCAACTGACGTTAGGTACATTGGGTCAGCATGAGGTCATCTCATTCTCTGACTAACTCAGAGTAACATTAATAGGAGGAGGGGTACCATAGAACTGGAGCCACATCCTATGGAGAAAGCTGTGGGCCTCCCTCCCCATTTACCTCTCACACAACAGAAGGAACAACTGGTCACCTACCTGCCCACCTTCTCCTTGTGCATCCTCACTGCCTTGCTGCCTCTTATCTATCCACTGTTCATTTCATCATCCCACAATCCATACCTGAGCAATTACTCTGTTCTAAGCATAACTCTAAAGCATTAATGGGGCTAAATGAGCTCAAGTAATTTCCTGCTCTTCTCCCACCATATGATACCAGGATAAAAATGGATGAATAAAACTCTGTGAAGTGTCAAGAAAAGAGTTACACAGAGCAGTACAATGTGGAGGTTCTGGGTACATCATAGAAAAGACATCCAGAGCATAAATACCAAGATCCTAAACTAGTAGAAAAAAAATCCACCCTAGATAAGAAGCTGGCCTTCAGGTTATAGGAGGGGATGGGGGGAGAGAGAGAGACAGAGAGAGAGAGACAGAGACAGAGAGACAGAGACAGAGAGAGAGACACAGAGAGAGAGAGAAACAGAAAGAGAGACAGAGAGAGACAGAGGCAAAGAGATCAAATGTCCTAAAATAACAATGATTAAATCAAATGAGTTCAAAGATCATATTGCAAAGTTTGAGCACCCCAGAATACCTGCACTAGACTGTCCAGTGCTTAAAACCCCCCAAAGACACATGGCCTCAGGGGAGCTTGTGTCATTTGTTCCTCTGGGCCATACAAGATCACCTCAGATCTGTCTATGCTGATGTTGAGCATTAATGCATAGCCCTCCATGGAGGCAGAAGCCTGCTGTCCCTGAACTTTAGAGGCAGACACAGAGGCAGGGGGATTGAGAGGCAAAATCAGCTCAGATGTCTAGAGAGTAACTGTCTCAAAATCTCATGGGCTCAGGACCGTCTTGGTATTAGAATGTTCCTTAGTATATTCCAGGGCTGGGATTCTTCCTCAACACCACAAATTAAATTAAACTGTTAAAGGGGAACGGAATCACTGTAGGATTTTAAAGAGCGTCTTTGAGTGCTGTGATTTCTGAGGTGGGATTCACCAAACCTAGAGTCTGTGATACAAACTCCAGACATGGTAAAGCCTCATGCACAAATATTTATTTGGACAATGTGGAGTATGATGAGTCCCTTAGATTTGAAAACTATGTCTTTTGTTTACCCTTGCAACATTACTATTCACATAATGTACAAGAGTTGGTTGGTTTCTTAGGATGACCCAAGGTTGCATTGTGTTTCTGACTCACTGGTTTACACAGAACTAATGTTAGGTTACATATAAGCATAGGTAAGGGTTTTGTTTTGTTTTGTTTTGTTTGAGACAGGAACTCACTATGTCGCTCTGATTATTCTGGGAGTGGCTATGTAGACCCAGATTGGTTTTGAATTTACAGATATCGATTTGTAAGTTATAATTTTTATTTTTTATGGATAATACTAATTTTTCAGAGAAAACACATTTATTAGTTTAAATTTCCTGGATTCATTTTTTTTACAATTTAAAACAGTATTACTTTATTAGTCAGTTAACTTCTTAACTCTTAATATTGCACATTTTAACCAAGCATTTTTATTTTCTATGAAATGTCATTTTTCATACATTTTACTGCTGAACGCTCTGTTGTTACTTCCTCCCTCCTAATTGCCTACCGTCTGTCAATAAACCATTTTTTAATCTTTTAAAACACTAATTTGTGACAAGTCTCTCTCTCTAAGGCACCATTGATAATGTCAGGAGCATCTTGAGTCTAACAGGAAACAAAACCCACCCAGTCTTCTCCCTCAAGGATTTAGCTTCCAGAGATTAAGTAATGCTTCTGCTTCTGCCCTTAAGACTCACGAGAAGGGGGCTAGAGAGATGGCTCAGCAGTTAAGAGGACCCGGGTTCGATTCCCAGCACCCACATGGCAGCTCATAACTGTCTGTAGTTCCAGTTTCAGGCAAACAACAAGGCAAATAGATTAAAAAAAAGTTTTATTTAAAAAAAAAAAAAAAAAAAAAAAGATTCACGAGAGGAAGACGGGCTGGCATACAAACTGAGTTTTTACAGCACCTAATAGAGCTTCCCCAAGTTATTTTAGCCTCATCAGTTTTGCCCACAGTCCGAGGGGCAGCCCTTTGTTGCTGGTCGAGTTTTACAGTTGCACCTAGCCTGCTTCAGACCGGATGCTGGAACGGGCCCTCGCCCACCTGTAAGCGGTCCTGTCTTCCCCTCCTCACAGGCACAGGATATTCTGATATCTCAGAAATCGGTAACTTCTCTCTTTGTGCTTTCTTCCCCTGCAGTGTCCCATGTACAAGCTGTGATTGGTTCCTGTCATATACCATAACCCTCTTATACCTGCTTTGGGGAAACGTCACGTAAGACGTAAGCTTCTAAGAATCGACCCTAAATAGTCAGGAAAGTCAACAACTGGAGTTCAAAGGCAGTCAATCACCTTCATCAGAACCCAGTACTGGACAACATGGACTTGTCAATATGGCTTTACACTAACATGGCTGTAACACAGGGTCAGTGTCCATTTCCTTTATTAACCACATGAGCTGATTACATCTCAAAGTCTAGATTAGTTTTCCATAGATTTTACACATTTTATTCTGACATCCTTCAAAAACAACCGCCGGCGGCACACATTTGCATTTATGAGTGCATTTCCTTTAAATATGGTTTAACTTCGGTTCTCCTGGCTCTCTCTCCGTTCTGACCTTTGCTGGGAGAGCATCAGAGGCTGTCTTCCCCAATCACTCTGCCTGGGCTGACTCTCCAGTTAGCTGCATAATTTCCTTTAGGACATTTTTAACAGACACATCATGTACAGGAAGACTTCAGTTTGGTTTTTTCTTTCTTTCTTTCTCTCTATTTCTTGGCTTGTTTTTTTCCCCTCTTTTTAAATAAGTATGTTTCCAGGTTCTCGTATTTCTTTTTCTTTGAATATATTGCACAACATTTTATTATTAGAAAAGGTTTTATGTTTAAGGCAAAACCTTTTCTTCACCCAAGAGGTACCAGTGTGTATGATTTTCTAAAAAAGTTAAGTGGTTGTCTGTGTGGTCAGCTTCAAAGGGCACAGGATGGACAGGCATATAGGATCCAAGTCAGAAATGACACCAAATTATTTCCACTATAAATATTCTAATTCCATGTAACATGCCTGTAGTTGAAAACATTCCTCCAATACCACAGATTTTTACAAAAAAAAAATTGTCAGAAAGGCATATGTTCCTCAGTGATGGCCACCACAAGAGGCATGAGATTATATTTTGTAAAGATTCATTTATGTATTATGTATACAGTATTCTGTCTGTATGTAGGTCTGTAGATCAGAAGAGGGCACCAGATCTCAATACAGATGTTTGTGAGCCACCATGTGGTTTCTGGGAATTGAACTCAGGACCTCTGGAAGAGCATCCAGGGCTCTTAACCTCTGAGCCATCTCTCCAGCCCCAGGATCATATTTTATAAATATTCCAGAGACTGTGGCTCCTGCAGAATGGTTAATGATGCATTCTCTTTCTGTCACAGGAAACTGGTGGGTGTCTGCTGAACTCTTGCATGTGTGCAGTTTTATTGGCAAAACTGTAATGAAATATTGGAACATATGGTTGTGAACCACAGCCATCTTTTCAGTTCCATTCAAAACACTAATAGATCCTGGAACAAGTTCTGCAAAAATACAAATGATCTATTCTGTGAAAAGAATTAAGAATTATGGCTGATAAATGCTGCCAAATGTGCATGCCCTTGAGGATGCGGGATTACCTGGTCCACAGTGATGTGCAAATTTCCTGCTACTTTATTGACATATGAATGTCCATGGATTCTGCATGCTTCTGGAGTCAGTGATGAATCATCTCCCCTCAGTGGCAGAGCTGTTGACACACCTTAAAATCACATCTTAAAGGGCATGCTCTTCTTGCAGCCTACTCTGGACCCACTACAGCATCCTCTGCATCTCTCTGCTGCGGTGAAAGGTCAAACATTGCTGCTTCATAGGCAGATACAACCATGGTCTCTGCTAAGTACAGTACGTCTGCTCCAACATGCTGACACTTCATGGCAACAGTAATGTCTTCTGTTGTTTCTCAACTTGCTAGAAGAATCTTGTCTACTTCATCCACATATCTTCATACACTGAGAACTCCATTATTGTTAATAAAGTCATAGTGATGAATGCTATTAGAGAAATTTTTTAGCGTTGGCTGACATCTCCACATGGCTATCAGGAACCTTGGGAGAAGCATCCAACACTTCAGTCAAACTTAAGGGTTTTTCCCTGACTCAGTTGCCTCATCTTCAGGAAAACCTATAGTCATGCTAGTGCTATGATCCCAGCTGAAGGCCATGTTTCAACAGAAGCCCAGGTCACCTCAATAGTGTTATTTTTAAGGCCTAGATAATAATAAACAGTTTTGTCTGCTCAGAAACCATTCAGATCTGGTGTGATTTTAAATTTCCTTTATCAATCCTGTTAGGTCACAGTTAGACTTAACCATCAAAAGTGGCCAATTTAACCCAAGAGAATGCGGCACTCAAGATGTCTTAAATTATCTTAATTACCAGCAGAATTTAAACACCAGGAAATTCTGAAATCAAGCTTCCTGCAGAGTGTGGCAGAAAAACTAGTAAATACAAGTGGGGATCTCTGTATGTTTTGTGCAGACAGGCCTCCCAGCCCCTTCATCACACACAGCCAATTGTGTAAAAGATAAGAATTAATGGGTTCTTACCCTTGTTTAGGGTAAGGAAGAATGATTTCCTAGCAGTGCACAGAGGAAGTGTGTTACATCAGAGACTGAAGCTACTACCTAAGACCACTACAGCTGGTGTGTGGATATTGGTGTGAATACTGGGGGACAGGCCTGGAAGTGTGCATCCCAATCAGGAACTCACTGTCCAATCCTAACAACTGAATACATGTAACAGTAGAGCGGCATGACAGTGCAGATTTACAAAGTTTTTATATGTGCACATGTTTGCCTGCATGGATGCATATGTAGCATGTTTGTGCCTTGCGGTCACAGATGTCGGGAAAAGGCATTGGAGCCCCAGAAACTGAAGGTTTAGATGGTTGTAACTTGTCCTCTGGATGCTGGAAACCAAACACAGGTCTTAAGAAAGATCAGGCAGTGCTCTTAACCACTGGATCATCTCTGCAGCCCCACTTTTAAATTTCTGTTTAGTAATGTAGGAGGGATGAGGAGGTCAGAGGTCAGCTTTGTGGCCTCAGTTTCCATTTTCCTCCTTTACATGGGTTAAAGGAATCCATCTCATGTTGCCAGACTTGAATATAAGGAACTTTACTGATATAATCACATTCCTCCAGCCCCACCCTTATCCCATATACATTTGGATGGTGGTGCCATTTTCCACTCTAAAAACATAAGGATTTCCCAGGCAGTGGTGGTACATGCTTTAATTCCAGCACTGGGGAAACAGAGGCAAGCAGATCTCTGAGTTAAAGGCTAGCCTGGTTTACCATGCAGAGTGAATTTGAAGAAAGCTGGAATTACATACAGAAACCCTACCTCAAAAAAAAAAAAAAAAAAAAAAAAAAGAAAAAACCAAGATTCAAGAAGAACTTTTGTTTATGTTTACTGCATCTGTTCATATTAATCTTCTTTAAAAATTAGAACTAAATTATTTTCAATCTAGCAACTCATAAACTGCTTAGTATAATAAAGTTTACATAAGTATCATATTTTCTTGAAGTAATTCAAGATTTTGTTTTGGTTTTATTTAGTCTGGGGAAATAGAGCAAAGGATTTTGGTTAGAGATGTTTTAAAAGATTCTCCTTAGTTTAGGATGACTCACATTCTTTATGTTGCCAAAAATAACCCTAAACTCCTGATCCTAATGCCTCTGCTTCACAAATGCTTGAACTAAAAGTGTGTATCTTCTGGTATGGTTAGTAAACCCATCTTTTAAAAAAAAGATTAATTAGAGATATTGACACCAAATTATATTTTTTAAATCTCTTTAATGGCTGACATCTTCATTCCTAGATCTGCTTTCCATTCATATCATTTGACATCATTGTTGTGTTGAATCATAAAAATCTGGCTTCATATAAATATGTAATTGGAAAGGGAAGGGCCTCCCAGGTACCACAGAAGAGTTTGTGGACAAGCAGGGTTCCTGGACCACCCATGATGTGATCAGCAAGAGTCACTTGCTCCTGAGTTCCCAGGTTACATCCAGAGAGAGAACCTTGACACCCACAAACCTTGGCCTAAGAGTGTTGGGGGAGGAAGGAGGGGCCTTTCCCACTGACTTACTCCTGAGACTCTGTGGGGTTTGGAGCAGCTGCCACTGAAGTAGAGTGAGGTCCACAGGACCAATTATTAACTCTGATTTACTGTTTATTTAGTAATCCACTCACACTGCTTCTGCTGCCTATGTACCCAGCATGACTTCTCTTGTTGGCTGAAGCAGGGTGACCTGGAGAAAGAGCTGAACCATGGTTTGCTGTCTAAGCTGCTGACTGCCAAGTGTGCTTCTGGAGCATCTTCCTTGCTTGCCCCCCCCCCCACTTTGTGGTCTTAGAATATAAAATGAGATCACACACTAGACCTGGGATCAAACCTTCCAGCAGCTTCCTGGTTTCCGTACACTGCTGACACCATCTCCCTTCTGCTCTCTGTGCTGACAGAGTGTGTAATCCAGGAAGATTCCCACAGAACACCCCCTCACCTTACACATGCACACCTGCCTGAAAACAAACCAACGGAACCTACAGGGGAGTGGAGGAAGAGACTGAACTCTGCTTTCACCATCTGAGCTCTGATAAGGGCTTGTTAGCCCATAGCCATACCCTGTGGCTTAGGGCAGTTTAACCGTGATGTTCTTAAGAAATCAAGAACACAATGTTTGGTTGTTGTTGTGTTTTGTTTTTGTTTTTATTTTGGAAAGAATAGATTTTAAGGTACAGGAGAGAATGATTTTACAGTGAACTTTAAATTAGAAATCCAGGCAATATAATTTTCTAATTGTCATTAGAGCAGCTTTTACAATGGATGTTCTAGTAAGTACTCATGGTTGATTACGTTGAATTATATAAGAACTGTTCTGGATTATATAAGGACCATTCATACAAGCACATGATGTACTTTATATGTAGATTCCCTGACTCCCCTGAGATTCCCTTTCTTACCCCCACCCTCTCCTCAAAGATCTCAAGCTCACCAATATGAAGTCCATTAGGGCTGAGCTGCTCCTGCCAGGATTCCAGCACTCAGGGGGTTAAAGGCAGAAATACTGGGCCAGCCTGGGCTACATGGAGAGAAAAGAAGGAACCTCAGGAATGACTCCAAGGAGAAGGCTGGCAGGAGGGTGGGAATGGGAGCTGAATGGGGACAACAGGAGAGCTGGGGAGCTGGGGAGGCGCAGCCTGTGTGTCCTCGGGGTAGCCTGAGAGGCCTCTCTGCTTCTCACTAAACATAAAATGCTGATTATCAGTCATACTTGTTGGGACAGGTAGCTTCTTCTAATGTGATGTCTGTGGCAATGTCATGATAAGTCTAACAATTTCTACTGGCTGGCTTCTGTACTTCTATTCCTCCTGGAAGTCTATGGTCTCTGGAGGGAAGACATGGACATGAACTAGAGAGCAAAAGTTAAATTAACAAAGTAGGGGCAGAGTTTTGATGCCGACAGCTATGTTCAGGCTGTTCTACACTGTTCCCTTTTAAGTTTTCAAATTAACTGTAAATATGAAGACTTAGGCTGTTCAACTGAAAAAACCTTTCTTTTTGTCTCCTGAGACATCAGAAGTATGGCTAGTGGGAATCTAAATTTCCTCAACACCATACCCAGTAGCATCTGAAGTAGCTTCTTTCTTAAGTAACACAGGACATGGTGGCATAAGCCTTTACCCCCAGCACTTGAGAGGCATACTCAAGTGGCTCTCTGTGAGTCTGAGGCCTATGAGATCTCCACAGTAAATTCCAAGCCAGCCAGGGCTGAATGGTGAGAACCCTCTCTTAAAACAAACAAACCAACGAGAAACTAAAATAACCACACAACCTGTCCCCAGAGCTTGAGGAAATTGTTCAATCAGTGACCCAGCCCCAGGGTAGCAGAGACAAGCTGATGACTCTCTAGAGTTCACTGCCATCCAGCAGAGCCAAGCTGGTGAGTTCCAGGTTGAAAGAGAGATTCTGCCTTGAAACATTAAGTGAAGAGCAAATGAGGAAGAATTCAACTTTGACCTCTGACTTCCACTGTAGCTTAAACACACCCACATAATCACAATTCATTAATACATAAAACTGAAGAACCAGAGAAGCACCTTCCTTTTGGAGCAAAAGTCCCTGAAACCCAGTTTGAAACAGGCCTGCCTGAGTTCTGCTGAGTACAAACAGGAAATAGTCTAGGGGCTATCTGATAGCAGCTAATTAACCATGGAATGTCCCAGTACCAGCTATAGCCTGGGACCATTTGATAACCACAGAATGTCCCAACCCAGGCATAGTCTAGGGAGGAAGGTTTAACACACAGCCGGCTAAGATGACAGAAAAGAATCTGAAAATCACC
>PVIH01015925.1:0-47615 GCA_004025045.1 Sigmodon hispidus
AAGAAGAAGAAGAAGTTTTGTCAACCCAGAATATTTCTCTTCTCATCATCCTTGAAATCATCTCCATTCTGTAGCTCTAGGGCTTTGGGTCTATTAAAATTATATAGATATTTTCCTTCTTCTCTCAACTAGCATTTTCCCAGCCTCCATTGCTGTAAGAGAGGAAAGAATTTCTTAGAGCCCCAGGCAGATTTGAAATCTCCATCTCTCTTCAGTGGGTCAGATTTCATAATCCAGCCCTTCACTAGAACTGTCCAAGGACAACAGTTTTTCAGACAAATAGGTCAAAGGACATAGCAACCAACAATGGACTGAAATAACAAAAGAAGAGGAAGAAACTCACAGTCGGTGCTACTACACATCTTAACTATTCATGAAGTTTGCAACTTAAAAGCTATCCATCTAAAGAGAAACACTTCACAGAGAGGCTCGGGTTTTCACACTCACGGATTTATTATTTATGAACAGTTCTCCACTTAAATGGCCTGTGCTTTGACTAGTAATTGTCTCCTGCCACTTCCTCAGATTTCTTAAGACTCTCTGGCTTAAGGATCAGTGAGCAAATACAACCATTAAATCATCCTCAATTCCCCCCAGAATCTCAGAGGTATAAAACATTCAATCATGACTGTGGCCAATAATGTGAAATGCTTAGAAACATGCTTTAGGTTTTGTTTCTTTGTGTGTTTATTTTCTATTGAAATGGAAGCATCACTGAATATGTTCTATACTAATTATCATCACCACCAAAATATGCTCAGAAATAGCTTAATAGAGGAAGAATTTATTTGGCCTCATGGGTTAAAGTGATGTAGTGCATCATGGGAAAGCATAGAAGTGAGCGGCTCCTTAACAAAAGCCTGTGGCTACTTCTGAAATAGTTTCACATCCCTCTGGGATCAAGGTATAACCCAGATAGCCTGATCCCTGGTGGCCTGCTTCCTCCAGCTAGGGACCTCTTTCTTAATATTGCACAGCCTGAATATGATGGCACATGTCTATAATCCCAGCATTCTGAGGATAAGGAATTAGAGAATGGCCTAGGATATATAGCAAAAGCCTGACTCGAAATAAAACCAAACCAAAAGTTTGGTGGGAAGTATGTGAAACACAAACATTGACTACATTAGAATATACTGATTGACCAGGCTGAAATCTCTCAGAAGTAGGAATAGACTTCCAGTGTTTTCCCATCTAACTATTTCTGGTCAAAGTATTTGTCATAGACTGGACTTGTGCATAATCATGTAATTTGATTGTTTCAAGTATTTAGATGTGTATGGGCAAAAACAGTAATTCCACACCATATTATTATTAACTTTTCCTATGGGGATCATGTAAAATCTGTTTTCAGAAATGGTACTGGCCCAATTAAACTATGTTTAATTTGGATATTCCCTTTCAGTTTGTGTGGCTTCCCCATTGAAAATCTTCTCGTGAATGAAATTTTATTCTGAACCTTGTTGGTTTACACATTAAGTGATCTGAGTATTGTTTTGGTAACATGCTTTCTATTATAAAAGATTATATTGGCCATAACCACTTTACCACTTTATGTCTTACCCATCAGGTTGAGGGACTCTGAAAATGGTGAGAATTATATGTTATACAATGTACTAGAATCAGAACACCAAAGTCCATAGAAATAACAGGAAGGGAGGAAGGGATTCTGAACAAGGGAATACATGAATAAAAAATGTGCATGTGTGCACGCGCGCCTACACACACACACACACACACAAAATAATACAATGAGTCAGATCTCAAGTATATTATGAATATCATTAAGGACTTATTTTTTGGCTACATGAAAAAAACAAAAATCTGCTTATTTTAGTTTCTACTTTCTGGCCTTACCACAGAGAACTGTGTTCTTGCAAGCAAACGGCTGTTTGATTTTATCCCGCTCCTGAAGCATTGTCTTCACAGCATGAGGACCAGGCCTGTAGCATTGGCGGAGAAGAGAGAAAGCCCAATCCATTATTTTTGGTTTTGTCCCTTTCCCATTTTTCCTGTCAGTCCCCCTTGTTCCGGATGTGGTTATTCGCACCAGCTTCCGTCTCAAGTCCCATCTCCCCTGAGACTCACCCTTATCCAGCAACCCGATGAATTTGAAAACTCCTTAAGGATTCTGATAGCTAATTCAGTAAGGTCAAAGTACTATCACTGGTGATAGAATTTTAAATAGGTAGTGATAGGTACTTGAACCCTGATAAGTGTTGGAGAAAGGAGAAAAATTCAGAAAAGAGTTTTAGCCTGTCACATTCCAAATTCTGCCTATGTTTGGGTTTTACACGTCAAAGGTCAAAAATACAAAAATATCTCATCATTTCTCTTTTGCCTATTAAAATTCTGCCAGACTAACCCCAATTGCAGTTCCCCAAAATAGATAAGCACAAGTCACTGGCTCCTTAATCTATCATGCCTTGTCTATAAAATATCATTAATAACTATAAATAACTTAGAACACAGTTCCTGGGAAATGGCAAATCAAGGAGGTCACTTTACAGTGATAGAAATAACATTTTTAAATAAGATCAGATTGATACACTGACAACATTTAATAAAAATGTTTCTAAGCAACAAGGTAGAAGATTCTAAGAGTTTCAACAGAGCTGACATTAACAGAATATAAAAAAGAATCCTAAAATAGCCTTCTTTCCCCCTTCCTTATAGGCAACTCACTCTGTAAGGAAAAACAAACTACTTCCCAAATCTTGGTTTATTAGACATGTTCCCAAATGTTCCATATATGGTGTTAGTGTAGGAGGTCCACATCAGCAACCCAGGCTTAAAAAATGCCAGCCTGGAATATATGGAGAAGAAGCACTATGAAGCAATGATAATTTGAAGTTCCAGACCATGGGACACACCCTTCTGCACCCTTTAGTTACCCACACAACTTTGAAATCCAGGGGAACTTCTCAGTATTCCGTTTCATATTCTTTGGGCCCAAGTGGGTAGAGTCTTTTGTTTTGTTTTGTTTTGTTTTGTTTTGTTTTGTTTTGTTTTGTTTTGTTTTCCTACTGCTAGTAACACCAGAAAGATTTTCTAGAGAGAAATGAGTGTTAATAATAGACTCCAATAAGTGCTTGATAAATTCTATCTGGAAAGGATTGTAATCTTTTTATATCACCTTAATGTCACAGAACCAAAAATGCTTTCATACTTACAGATCAATTTCTGCCACCATTGTGTCTTTGAAATGACACCTTCATCAGTGAACAGTCTTATTACTTAAACCAGAATATGAATAGAGCATGTGTGAATATCTCTTTCAAAGTCACTGCAGAATATAGAGAATGCTGGTGGCATACAAATGGAAATTCTTGGCTCTGTTTTAAATTGCAGACATACATGAAGATGCACCTTGGGCTCAAGAAGGAAAAAAGGAGAGCCTGGTGTTGGCCATTGGTTTAGTCATAAGTCAGTATGGACATTCTCAGCTCCATTCCTGCTGAGAGAGGGTAAAGGAAGTCAAAGGGCAAGGTTATTTCATCAGAGAAAAAGAAGTTTATGTAGAAAACACACATGTATTCAAATAGCCATATTGTAAAAAGCTTAATTTTTGAAGTTTCCTTTTATTCTGTTTAGTAATAGTAGTGGTGGTGGTAGTAGTAGTAAGGGTGTCTGTCTGTCTGTCTCTGTGTGTGTGTTCTGTGTGTCTGTCTTTCTGTGTGTGTATGTGTGCTTTTGTGTCTGTCTGTTTGTGTGTATCTGTGTGTGTATGTGTCTGTGTGTGTGTGTGTGTCTGTGTGTGTGTGTGCGCACACACTATGGTATTCATGGAGATGTGAGGGAACAACAGTTCACTCATCCTTCCACCCCTGGGTCTCAGAAATCAAACTCAAATCATTATTTTAGCCAACAAGCACCTTTACTCATATCACTGACCTATCTTGCCTTCCCAGGCATTTTATAAATTTTACACAGACACACACACACGTACACACTGAGCTTACTTATCTTTCCTTGGTGAAAGAAATATATTCTCATAAATTTATCACTCTGTAATTTATTCCTCATTCACATCAAGGAGTAGATTTTCATGGATCTAGATGGCATAGCTTATTACCCACCTGTATGATATGTCATAACCTGCTGCTTCTGCATATGAATTATACTGTATATGTATGTGTTATGTTTGCATATTTTGAATATATAATTTAATTCACTAGAGATACTCTGTAAGATAAAGGACACATGAGTTTGTTCCAGCCCAAGCATTTTTTTGTACCTCTTGCCAAATAGTGATTTATGAATCATCTCTTTTAAATATTATTTATACAATTCTGGAAGCATTGCTTGACTCTTTTAAGCCACCTCCAATTTTATTGAAATTTTTTTTATTTAAAAGGGGATATTTTGCATACTAACCACAGTTCCCCTTCCCTCAGTCCTATGGAAACAGCAAAGCCTTCCCCCAAGATCTGGCTCAAAGAAATGGGAAAGCCTTCCCCTGGTCCATGTGCAAATGCTGCCAACTTGTGCAGAGAGCATCTATTATAATGTTTATAGCTTGAAACTGTTCCCCAACATAGACCCCCCTACCAACACTGACCAAGCCTTCCTTCTGTTGTACATAATAAACTGGCTGAGTTTCTGAATGACATGGAGGGTGCACATCCAGCCCAACCCCAGCCTTTCTGTATGCCCATCAGTTATTCTTCAGTCTCCATCATTTCCTCATTCCCCAAAAGACCCAGTCAGCTTTCTGGGACTCATATTTCAGGACACAGCAGTGGCCCCCAACTTGTTTTAGTCATAATGTGTATTAGATTCTACAATTAAGTATACAGAGAGTGTAAAATTGATTGCAAGGGAAACATTCTTTTCCTCAGCTTCCATACCCAGACTTCGGTTCATAGATATAGCCATGTAACATTTTGATAGTGTAACCCTGCCTCTTGACTGCTTGCCATCATTATGTATGTCAATGGCACCCCAACATGCAGCAAAATACTAGGTCAGCTATAGTTCATTGCCAGTCAAAGAATAGACAGAACTGATGGAGCTTGATGACACTGGATTTCATCTTTGAGTGTCAAAAGGCAGAAGAATGTATTTCATGACTCCAGATTAGGTTCAAAGTTTAGCTTTAGGTCAGTCAGATTTAGGTCAAATCAAAATGTCAGGGTGTGAGTTACCTCCATTTCTTGCTCCTTCAAGAAGCCAGACCTTCAGTTATTACTTAATGAAAGATTCAAGGACTTGAAGATATGACTCAGATATGGCCAAGCAAGCACAAGACCTAAGTTTGGATCCCTAAGGCCCATGTGAAAAGCTTGGCATAGGTGACCTACACCTGTGACCCCAGAGCTATGGAAGCAAAGACAGGGGATCCCTGAGCCTTGCCAGTGATTCAAGCTCCAAATTTAGTGAGAAACCTTTGTCCCCAAAACAAGATAGAGAACACTTAAACAAGACTTCCAACATCAACCACTAACTCCTGTGGGCACACATAGCAATGCACATCTATTCCCATACCAAAAAAAAAAAAACAAAAAAAACAAAAACAAACAAACAAAAAAAACCAAATGCTCACAAGCACAGAGAGAGGGAAAGAGGGAGGAATAGAAGGAAGTGATTCAGAATAGATGCAGAACAAGAAAGAAGACAAAACCAGAAATTCTATCTCCAGGCACAGGAGAGTTAGGAACAGTGAAGAATGCTAAAAACCCACAGATGGGTTTTCACATCTCACCCAGCCAACAGCTATGTGAACACCATTTATAACACGCTCAGTGACATTTATAATGTACTAAGTGGCTCTCACTTGGCACACAAAACAAACTGAACCTCCTAGTGTTACCTCCATCTTGAATCATTGGTCTACTCCAAACGTCTGGGTGGCTTATTATATCGGTGTGATGCCCAGACTGAAGTCAGACAATCAGCGATTGAATCTGCCACCAAACAGCTGTGGGACCTTCGAAAAGTTGCTCAATCTCTCTGGGACTCAAGTTCTTAATCTTTGGTTGATCAATAAGAATAGCTAGCTTGTAGCACTATGATAAGTTGAACTTGTCATGTACTTAGTGATGGGCATTTCCAAGAGTACTCTACATTTCCAAAAGATAGCAGCACTTACACTTCAGAGCTTTACTTCACACCTACCTGTTACATAAAGCTTTCCCAAGTAGATACAGTCACATATTGCTGTTAATGGTAGCACCTTCTGAGGTATTCATCATTAGGTAATTTTATCATTGCACAAACATCATGAGATACATGGTGCACACATGTACATACCTACATGATGTATCCTATCACACAGCTATGCTATAACCCATTGCAATGTGTTACTGTATTAAATACTGTTGAAAAATTTGATGATACTATTCAGATAGACTATATTAAAATCACAAAAATATTAATTTCTTTGTGAATAAAGTAAATTGAGTGTAGTAGTTCATTTTTCATAGCTGTCACTAAATATCTGATGAAAACAACTTAAAAGATAAAAGAATTATTTTGATTCACATTTTCAAAAGGCTCAGGCTATGGCCACTTTGCCCCATGAACTTGGGCAGAAAGTGAAATGTTGAGGAGTTCTCACCTTATAATAGACAGAAGAGATAAAGAGCAAGCCAAGCTGTTATCCCAGGACACGTTTTCAGTGGTCTATTTCCTCCAAGTGGGCACAGCCTCCTATATTGGAGGTTTTTTAATTGCCCAAATTATGAATTCATCAAAAGATTAACCCACTCTAGGTCAGAGCTCTTATGATCTGGGTATCTCTGGGGACACCCTCACAAACATGCAGAGGATGCTTTACCAGGCTCTAGAAACTTTCTAGTCTGATCAAGCTGACAATCTTAGTAATCTTAACCATAATACTATGCTTATTTTCACCTTTATATTTCAATAAACTTTTGGAATTTTCAAGAACTTTTTAGGGGGCTGAAGAAATGGCTCAGTAGTTAAGAGCACTTACTGCTCTTCCAGAGGACCCACGTTCAGATTCTAGGTTTAAGCTCACAACTACCAATAATTTCAACTCCCAAAGATCCAACTTCTAAGGATCCAACACTCTCTTCTGGCCTCTGTGGGCACATATGCACACATGCACATGTATACACACACACACACACCAGTAAATAAATCTTTTAAAATGTTTTCACAATTTTATAATAATACTTAGCTTACAACACAACTATGTTGGTCCAATTGTTGATGTGGTAATGTCTTTCTATAACCTGTGAATATCCTTCTTTAAATAAAGAAACTGTTTTGGCCTGTGGTGAGCACCGTAACAGTAGGCAGGGGAAATCGGAGTACAGGCACAAGATGGAGGATGGAGTGAGAGAGATCGATCCACCAGCCAAAGAAGAAGCATGTAAGGAACACAGGTGAGCCATGGGCCACGGGCCACATGCCACATGGCAGACAGATTAATGGAAATGGGTTGAATTAAGATGAAAGAGCTAGCTAGCAATATGCCTGAGACATAGGTCAAACAGGATGAAATTAATATAAGTGTCTGAGTCATTTTTTTTGGGGGGGGGCTAAGCAGCAGCAGGCAGCTAAGTCTGTAGGTCTGGACATCTGGTCAGACAGAAACAGAAACCTCATGTTACAAATTGTACATCCATAATGTATTATTTCTATATGCTAATACTCTATAAACTTTTTCTATTACATTTTTTGAGTTTGACTTTTGAAACTTTTTGATATAAACTAAGACACTAACTTCAGCCTTCCCAAGTCAGATTTATCCATGCATACTTTATGCCTCAAGAGAAGAGCTTTAGGGAACTATAACACCCTTAGAGCTGTCAACTTCTATGACAGAATCCTTCTGAACAGCTCTTGGAGGACCTGCCTAAGGTTACTTTTCAGTTTACTTTAAAATTCTAAGTGGAAATAAAATACCAATTAAAAGTGTGAGGATTAAGGTTCAATCTTCAGCATTG
The DNA here is from genome assembly GCA_004025045.1 of Sigmodon hispidus. Classification (NCBI taxonomy): domain Eukaryota; kingdom Metazoa; phylum Chordata; class Mammalia; order Rodentia; family Cricetidae; genus Sigmodon; species Sigmodon hispidus. The sequence continues at coordinate 7,917 of PVIH01015925.1, forward strand.
CAAACAATAGACATTGTAACCCAGACAATGTGATACTGAACCGAGTACCATTGTCACCCATTATCAAGAACAACGTATTGTGAATAACTGTATTTGCTTTGCTCTATATGACAAATGCTACAGTAGGTTTGCTTGCATTGCTTTGAACACATGCTTAACATGTAGTAAGGCACAAAAACCGTGACATCACTAAGCATTGGGGATATTGGAACCACATTACTTTCTTAAGGGACCCCAACACAGATACGGGCCATCATTGACAGAAACATTATACAGCAATGCCTATATACAGTATAGAACTGATGTACAGTTGATATGTTAGGTGTTCAAATGTAGTACTGTGTTCTCTAAACAAGTGTGAGCCTACAAGATATCGTTCCATATGAAGACCCTTACCCCCTTCCCCTAGCAAATGTAGTCTCCTTTTCCAAGATGTAGAATAGGCATCCTGTCCTCTTCCAAGTGCTAGACAGATGCAGGACCATATTTTTTATAGCAGATTTTTGGATATTCACAGATTGTTTTGGCATTTCCCATATTGAGAGTTAGAGTGGATCTGAGGCTGCTTAGCCCAGTAAGACATGGCCAAAGCCAAGTGTGGTCACCAGTACGACTGGGTTATCAGGCTACTGTGGCTGGAGCATACTTGCATGGAGCCTGAATTAGCCTTGCTGAGAGATAGTTTGGCTGCTCACAAAAACCACATGCTCACACTCCCCTTGGCAAGCCTAACACACCTCCCTTGCAGGGGCCCAGGCCTTGCAGAACAGTCAAGCTGGCTCTTTTCTCTTTCTTCTATGCCCTGTCTGAATCCCTACCCCACAAACCTATGAGAATAATGAAATTACCGCATTATGCCAAGACATATTTTAGACTGGGACTAAGCTATTATACAGTGAAAGCAACCAGAACAAATTTCTGTGATCCTAAATACTCCGTGACTATCACTATTATAGGCTCTATTCATAGTGCAGAACAGTAATTTCTCCTGGTCACAGCTAGTAGACAAGCTCCCCAAGGAGCTGTCTGCTCTTCCTCTTTACATATAGAGTTCCAAACAAGGTGTCTGGCATGCCAGATACATGCTATGTCTGTGAAACGAAGTATTTATGGCATGGCATCACTGCATCAGATACAGTAAGTTACAATAAAATAATCATTTATAAACAGTATCTTTTATAAAAAAATAAACATTTATTTTATAAATGATTATAAACATTTATAATTTTATTTTAGTTTTAGTAAGGGTGGGGGTGAGGTGTGTGTACATGAGTGCAAGTGCTCACAGAAGCCAGAGGTATCGAATTCTCTAGAGCTGGAGTTACAAGTGATTGTGAACCACTTGTCCTGGGTGCTTGAAACTGAACTTGGGTCCCCAGCAGCATCAGTATATGCTCTTAACCACTGTGCCAACACTCTAAACCAATCACCAGAAATTTCTGTCCAGAGATTCAAATTCTAAGACAGCCTAAAAATGCAGGTAAGAGATGAAACTTTGCAAATTTGCATATAAACACCTGTTAAGGGTCCACAAACTCTACCACAGTTCTCCCTTGATACTTAACCCTGCTTTAGTAAAACCTGTGTGTCATCCCCACCACATCATTTTGTGTGTCATCCCCATCACATCATTTCAATTAAAGCACCTTAAAGAAAGCTTTCCTTCCTTCCTCCCTCCCTCCTCCTTTCCTCCTTCCTTCTTTCTTTTCTGCCCTGCTACTAACTCATGCCTGACCATAAAATTTCCTTCAAACAGTTCTTGTTGCGCCATCACAGAACAAGACCAAGAGCTGAACTCTGGCCTCTGAAGGCAGCAGGCAGTCAGACCACAAAGGATTGACACATTCCTTCACTGGATTGTGTACACACCTGTTAACTGGCAGTGGCTTGCCTTTGATTGTCAAGCACTATTTTTATGCTGTTGGAGTAAGCCAAGAAAGGAGAGCTTTTGTTTCCCTTGCCAGATTTTGCTCACTATACATAGATTGGTGTTGCATGCTCACATGGTTAAGTAACATACAGATATATATATATATATATTGAGAGAGAGAGTCACACCAAGTTTTCTCTACTGCATTAGCAGACTTATTTGTCTCTACTCAGAGCTCTGGGTGGTGCTTCGGGGAATTCTGTTCATTTGCTTTGCCATGTGCTGAGCAAGAGTCTGTGCCAGGCCTGCTAAATGCCAAGCAGAAATCCCCCCATGCCCTGCCTTCCCGGAAAAACAAGCCAAAGGCACAGAAGTCAGAGTTTTTGCTGGACCAGAATTTCTACTAAAATGTTTAATGAAGAATCCATACTGTGGACAGAAACAATGTACATTGTGAGGAAGAGGTATGGGTGAGTGAGTAGGTGGAGGAGGGATAAGGGAGAGAGAGAGAGGAGGGAGGAGGAGTCTTTTCTTAAAAGGAACTTTACTCAGAATGATGTTGGGAGGCTGGGCAGGCCAGATATTATCTGCTTATTGGCCAGACTACAAGAAGTATGTCTGAATGCTAACAGAAGATGCATAGACTTTCCTCTTACACATTTCAGATCTTTCCATTCATTATCTTTTTCTATGTTAAAAGTTAAAACAAACAAAGAAAAATCCTCTTTTCCAAATCTAATTCACTTACATTACTTACCTGTCTCTTAAGGTACATTTTCTTTCCTTCTACTGAGGCCACTATTTTATAGGTTATGGTCAAATTTAAGTCTTTAGAAGCAGATCAATGTAGGAGACTTGTGGCTGTCAAGATGGCACTGAGGGGAAGTGAGACAGGCAGAGACCAAGTTGTTTAAAAGAAAAGAGAACTGGCCCCTAGAATCAGGCTAGATAACATAGGCACATAATTCCCTCATGGACACTGCTGAAAATTCTAGGTGCCTAAAGGCATGATTGAGTGACCTTTTTGATGACTGGTCTAGGGAAGGGAACCTCTCCTCTGTTCTTGTGGTCTTATGCTTTAAAAGTGCTTGCTGCCTTTCAATAAGTGAGCTTTTGCTTCGACTTGACCCCCACTGCATCTTGGGTAAAGGAGAGGTTGGGAAACAGGCAAGCAGTGTACTTTCTCTTCCTCAGTGGTTCCAGACTGCTTCCACTAGAAGTGTTCTAAGATCCTGGTGGGGAAGGAAAAAGACCCCCCACAGATTAATTCAAAGAAGAACACGAAAGACTATGTCCCAGTACTTATAATCTTGTGTATTTCATTCTCTTGAATGTAAGCAGGTGATAATATGTGTATGATGGTGTCTGTATAACTAAGATATACATGCTTGTCTTGTAGAATATTCTTCCCATCCAGTAGTTTAGCAAAAGCACATGGTCATATTTTAAGGCCCATGTGATAGTGACCATATGGGAAGAAAGGTGAAAATGCCCTCTTGCCTCCAGCCATCAAAATTATAGCTCATAGTCAAACAGCTCCAGGAAGTTGACTATATACTTGGAACATCACTCCTAGGAATCGCCAGGCTATGAACCAAACATCATACATAAACTATGTGGGGATAACCAATATCTTCTGTCCTATGTGCAATGCTCAGTTGGCAACCATAGCTGCCTACTGTTACAAGGTATATGCATATCCTACCCAATCAACCCTACAAAGACAACTGCCCTATGCCCCAGCCCAAACCATTGGGAGCTCATATAAACTCAGTGAACATCTACAGGTATGAGAAAAAGTAAGTAATGCTATTGTTCCATGTGTACGTCTGTTCACAAATATGTTCATATGTGTGGAGGTGTGTGTGACTAAGTATATAGGAACATGTGGAGGTCAGAAGTCAACCTGGAATGTATTTTTTCAAAAACTGTTTGTTTTTGACACAGGGTCTGTCACTAGCCTGGGGCTCACTAAGTAGAGTAGGCTGGGTAGCCAGCAAGTCCCATGCATCCTCATGCCTCTACCTCCCTAGCATTCTAATTAAAACATGTGCCACCAGGCCTAGCTCTTTTATGTGGGTTTTGGGGGTGGAGCTTAGGTCCTCATGTTCATAACAAATACGTTAACCACTAAGATCTTTCCCCTGACCAAAGATACTATTTCTATAAGGTGCTAAGTCTGGAATTATCTGTTACACAGAAACTGATGTCTAGAGCACTGAACAATAATTTTCATCTCTACTTTTTAAATATTGAATAGACTTTATAGGAAGCCATTGATTTTTGACTGAGTTTCAGCTTTGGGTCCAACAAACCCAATCAAAATACTTAATACAACAAATGGCACACTGACATGGGTAAAATATACCCACATAAAGTCATAGAAAGCTTAAAAACTGTCTAGAGCACAGAAACAGCCAAAAACAGCTTCTGAGTTGTGTCTCTCAAGGAGGCCATGGTAAAAAGACTGAGTGGTGTGTAGGATTAAATTACAAAATGACATGTTTGCTGCATACAATTTAAACTGCAACAAGGCTGGTTCCTGAGCCTCAGTGTAAGCAAAGAGCTGTATATGGTAGATTTAAATAGAGTCAAAGATGGCTTCTTAGTGGCAGCATTTTCTTGGATCAGTTCTGTTTGCTGGAGGCAAGCAGAGGCTCAGCTTTTTAAGAAGCTTCTTAATTCAGCCTTAGAGGCTAAACACTTGTGAGTCTTTTAAGAGGCCCTGCTGCCAAATACTTAAATAAAGTTAATAAGCAGCAGACAGAAGTGCTTTACTTCATGGTTATATGGACTCTAAAGTTCCCCAGAGTGATAATTGTGGGTCTTACCAGTACCTCTGCTAAAAAGCTAAATTCTATGAGGCTAGACTAAGAGCTGGGTAGAGCCAGCCAGCCACCCTAGTGAAGCCTTTAATCCTTAGCCAAAGCTTGGCAGATTAAAGATATGAATAGAAACAGAAAGAAATAGAGGAAGCCGGATGGGGTTAGCCACCCTAGCCAAGCAAAGGTGTGGTCAGAAACAGAAAATGATAAATAAGAGATTACAGTAAAGACAGATACAAAAAAGTACACCATTTTGAGTGTGTTTTAAAAAATATATGTAGGCTTGAGAGAGAAAAGAAAAAAGATAATGAATAGAGAAAGTCCTTAAAAAAGAAATAGAGTAAAAAAAAAAGCCATGTAAAAATGGAAAATACAAAGAGTGTCTAGATACTCTATGCTATTACCTTGTCTTAAAGTTTTTTGACTATATATGAAGTAGCTAAAGCTGCTAAAAGACATTTGATTATAAATGCTGCTGGATTAATTCAACCTATATATTTTGTAAATGAGTTGACTTTAAAATTGAAATCAAAAGATTTGAAGAAGAGATTTTCTTTTTATTTTTACAGAAAATGAGAAGCTATGTGTTTATTCCTGATTAAAGAAAATAAAGTTTGATAGAGAAAGACCCCCTGAAAAGTCTCCAATGAAAACAGATGGCCCAGATGATTTAGCATTTCAGAGCACCTCTGTTGCAGTTTTCTCTGAGCTCTGCATCCAAAACAACTTTAAGGAGACTGGCTGAGCTGACCCAGTCTCACAGACTATTTCACTAAGGACTTGTCCATAATCCTAAATTTTTCTTTGGGTCCCCATGGAATTTCCAGCCTCTCCCCCCCTACACATACCCCGTTTAGTAGGAAGTAGTCTAGAGAACTATGCCTACATTCCCAAAAAAATGGATTATGGATGTTTATGTTTGTTTATAGTATTGGATATAAGTCGCTATAAATAATGAAAAGAAAAATAATATTAGATTTGGGGTTCTTCTTGTTTTAAAAAGAAAAAAAAAAGGGGAAATGTAGTGAGATTATGTTGGTATGTTGTAAATATTTGACCTTTGTACTGATTTAATAAAAAGCTGGTTGGCCAGAGGCAGACAGGAAGTGTGAGTGGGGCTACCAAACTAAGAAAACCTCGGGAACATCTCAAGGCAGAGCAGAGATGCCACAGAAATGCTAGGAAACACAGAGTAAAGAAGCTGAATGGCTGAACAAGAATCATGGGTTGAGTTAAGATGAAGGAGTCAGCAAGTTATATACCTGGGCCTTAGGTCAATCAGTGTAAAATTAATGTAGGCCTCTGTGTGTTTCTGTGGGACTACTAGACTGCCAGTCAAACCTCTAGGCTAGACCCAAAGGTCTGGATCAGAAACCAATTACTACAGAGTTACTCATGCTAAATAAGGTTTATATCAACCAAAGTTAAGTTGTTCATGTGACCTTCTGTAACATCTTGAGAGTAGGAAATAACTAACAGCTGACATTCTTAGGAAATCTCCTTTCTTCAGCTGTAAAAGAAAAATAACTTTGAAATGACCAGTCACCTATCTGCCTTTGTTCTCAGCCCTTTCCTGTCTTTAAATATGGCCTCATCAGTTCAACTCACCAAGCACAGGACAATTCTGTCTAATTCAGAGCTGTTGCCAAATTCCCAAGCCACAAGAAAAAGCCAGTGAGGGCCTTCAAACTAAATTGGTTTTAGTTTTGTCTTCTGATACACAGAGATAGTTTCTCATTGATTTTTCTCTAAAAATTCCATAGCCTCATCTGATTTTTCTCCTTGTATTTTTCTTTCTTGACAGCTGCAAGGCATACAACACCAGTGAAATCTTTACTTGCTTCTTTCATTTCTGTGTCATGCTCTAGGAATCACTTCTGTCAGTATTTGTCTCCAAAATCTCTTCCTAAGCTATCTCTTTCCGGGTCATGTTTTTAAATCTTACCTCTAAACAGATAATGGAAAAGTCCTTTAAAAAATAGAAATTGTGATTGTAAGTTCAAGTACTGAACATGGGTCAGTCAAGTGTTTTAATCCTGGATTTGTCAGTTTCTAGCCATGTGACACTAAGAAAATGGGTTGACCACTCTAAGCCTCCATTTCTGCTCCCTCTAAATATAGATAACAATGTTCTTTTTTATAGATGTGTCTGTCTCTTCAACCCAACATCTAATAAACACTTGGTTTCAGCATTTTTGCTTTTCAAGAAACTGCAAACATATGAAATTTGATGCTAATGCTTGCATATTCTCTGAAATAAGTCTAAGAGGCTATTCTAGTCAAAAGACAATTGTCCTGATTGTTCTTGGCTGCTTCATTTCTGCCTATCACCGTCCAATGGGATGATCAATATTTAAGTCCATTATCCCTACTGGTACATCTTTGGGAGGCTTTACACACACATAAACACACACACACACACACACACACACACACACACACACACACACACACACCAGAGAGAAATCACATCAGTGATTATCCTTTAATCTGGTCCTGATCTTATCTTATTCCACGGCCCACGGCTCATAGCCTTGCTATTCTGCTGAATATTTCTCATCACCTTCATCCCCAAGCTACATGGTGGTTCTCAAAGTGAGGCCACTGTTTTTGCAGCATCAGCAGCATCCCAGAACCCTTCAGAAATATAATTCTCCAGCCCCAGCTCTGACTTACTAACTCAGCAACTCTGAGTCCCAGGCTCAGAAAACAGGAATCTTAATAAAGCCTGCAGCCCATTCCACTGCCAGCTGAGATGTGGAAAACGGGTCCCTAGGACAGACAACAAAGACAACAAGTGATAGGAGCTCCAACTGCCAATTGCTCTTTTCTCTCAGCCCCTAGCTTGATCAGTCCCATGCATTTGCAACTCGTCCTTCCTACCTGAGGTTAGGGTCTGGCTCCATCTCATTCTCTCACTTGACTTCTTGGTTCTGTTCCCATCATGATTCCCCTGAGAAGGAGCTGGCTAATTCCTCCCAAACAAATTCACTTAAAAGCCAATTTGTCTAAGACCCCCCCAAAAAACAAAAACAAAAACAAAAACAAAACAAAAAACCTACATCTAATTAGAATACAACAAATTCATTTACAAATTAATTTCATTCACTCAAATCTGCCCATGACTTTGTTCCTGATTTCTACCATTTTTTGGTCTTTGTTCATGCAAATACCCGATAACTATCTATAGACAGTCTTTCTAGGGTTCTTGTTTTGTTGTTTAATTTTATTTTTTCCTTAATGCTTGAATTGTTTGGGATTTGTTTTGGCTTTGACTGCAAAGTGAAGGTCAAGTTGCCTGCCCACTTACTGGGCAAAGAGAAAAGCTCCTCATTTACAATTCAGGGCTCTTAGCCAATTTATTCCTCTTCAAGTCAAGCAGAAGGATCAAAGACAGCAACCAGGAAGCATGAAGAGCAGCCTTGTTTTTCCACAAGAGGGTAATTGTCCTACTTTCTCCATATAGTTGACTTGCTCTGGAAGACTTTATTTCTTCCTGAATAACTTAATGGGTGCTTATTTGCTAGAATTAGAAGCAGAAGTGTCCTTAGAGACCATGGCTCTCAACCTTCCCAATGCTGCAACCCTTTAATACAGTACCTCATGTTGCTACTTCAGAACTGGAATTTTCCTACTGATAGGAATCGTAATGTGAATATCTGATATGCAACCCCTGTGGGGGTCAAGACCCACAGGTTAAGAACCACTGCCTTAGAAAAAAAATTAACTTGAAATTCTTAAATATTAAAATATTCGTGCCATTGGATTTTAACATCTTCAGGTTCTGAATTCCTGGATTAAGCCCATACAATATGGAAGATTATACTAAATACTTGTTTGTGACTGTGATAAAATATGGTAAACCAAAAAACCACCAACATAAGCAAGGGTTCATTTTGCCTTATGATTCCAGACAGAGAGAGACTCCATAATAGCAGCAGAGGCATGGCAACAGGCGGCCAGAACAGGAAGCTGAGGAATCCTATCCCAGTGTCATACAGGAAGCAGAGATAGCCAATGAGAAGTGAGATAAGGCCAACGCTCACCCTGAGTCACAAACTCCTCTCTGCAAAGCTTCTCACTCTAAAAGTTCTATAGCCTCTCCCAAACAGCACCACCAACTGGGAATCAAGTTCAAGTATCCCCAAACTACATGGTGGTTCTCAAAGTGAGGCCACTGTTTTTGCAGCATCAGCAGCATTTCAGAACCCTTTAAAAATATAATTCTCCAGCCCCAGCTCTGACTTACTAACTCAGCAACTCTGACATACTATCTCCAGCATTTGCACTGCTGAGGATCTTGACACCTGGGGAATGCAGAGGTCCTTCCTCCAGTGTTCCCTAGATACTGCAGAGTGGTTATTAAAAAATAAGATAAAATTTGTTTCTCCCCTTACTTTCTCTCTTTGCTTTCTAACTGCCATGATGGCCCTGGGAAAGGAGGCAGGAAGAAGGAAATAGGGTTGGAAAAGTAACTACCAGATGAACCAAAGCACCAGACCCACACCTTCTACCTATACTCAGTACATTTCAAAAGGCAGGGACTGGATAGATGGGAAAATATACTTTACTCAACTTTTACTAGTTTATTGCAGAACTTCTGTAATGAAAACCAAATTAGTAAGAGGAAAGCATACAAATGTATTTAAAAGCAGTTTTATATGACACGAGTCCTTTTAGGAATTAATATCCAAAGAAGCATGGAAATATATGGATAGTAACACAGCCATATGCTGGAAGATGGGCATTGTAGAATGTTACTTTAAGATTATTGTATTTGTTTATTCTGGGGGATATTTGTTTAATGATGAGGTGTGTTGCATTTGTTGAACTCTGTGAGGCTATGTTACTGTGGCTGTCTAAAACACTTGATGGTCTAATAAAGAGCGGAATGGCCAATAGTGAGGCAGGAGAAAGGATAGGCAGGGTTGGCAGGCAGAGAGAATAAATAGAAGGAGAAATCTGGGAGGAAGAGAAAAGAACAAGAGAACAGGGAGAGGAGAATGCTAGGGGCCAGCTACCCAACCAGCCATGAAGTAAGAGTGAGAGTAACTTTTACAGAAGAGAAAGGTAAAATTCCAGAGAAAAAAGGAAATCTAAAGCAGGACATTTATAATTAAGAATATGCTTCCATGTGTAATTTATTTAGAAGCTGGATAGTGGATACCTCAAAAGAGCATAGAGCTTCCCCCTCATACATTATACCATAAGAAGCATTCTTGTCAAAAGCTAACTCTTGGTGTGGTGATATATATTTAATAAAAACAGGCTGGAATATCAGAAGACAGAGTCACTTACAGCCAAGCCATGAAGGTCAGGGAGTGGTGACCTTTAATCCCATTCCTCAAGAGGCAGAGATTGGTCAGAAATTCTGTGAGTTCTAACAGTTAGGCAGTGGTAACACTCACCTTCAGCTCTAGCTCTAGGTAAGTTGAATCAGGAAGTGAAATAGCTTGACAGGGAAAGGTGTATAAGGCAGAAGAAGACAGAAGTTCTCCCTTTTGCCTGAGCACCCAGTCAGTCTGAAGACTCCTGGACATAGGACCTACCCTGATCTGCCTGAGGAGCTGGCTGAGAAGTCAGAATTGGCTGTGGTTTGTTCCTTGTCTCTCTAATATTCCATCTTTTCCCCAATATTTGGGTTTTTAATTATAATACCAAATAGAACTTATGCAATACTTGGGGATTGTTTCAGTATTTTCCATTTCTTGAGCTTATAACCTTGGGAACTTCTAGTAATAAACTTTTTTTTTAGATTAGAATCTCTAAAGTAATCTTAATTCTTTGTCTTGTACTACGGAAAAAAAATTTTTATTAAGTGATATCATTCATGGTGGGAGGCAGAAAGGCCCAGGTATCAAACTTAGACCAGAGTCAAAAAGCTGGCTTAGTGGATACAGCAGAAGAAAGAGTAGAAAAGAATCTAGAAGCTGGAGAATAGAGAGACGGGCTACAATGTCTTCTGGACATGAAAAGGATGCTGCACTCATGATCTCCCAATACTTGGCCAACACTTGCCTGGGATTGGGTCCACCAGCATTTTATCTTAGAAGGAAGAGGGCTAAGACCTGCCTGGGATTGGGTCCATCAGCATTTCATCTTGGAAGGAGGAGGGCTCCTGAGGCCCGCCCTTCTTGAGGGACTGACAGTTACAGATGATGGGAGAGGAAATGCAACTTTCTTCAGTGATGTAGCCACTGATCAGCAGCCCATGCTTCTGCCCACAACCTTAATTAAACCCAGTGAGTCACACATGTAAGAACAGCATGGACTGAGGAGGCTTGTCTAGAAGAAGAGTCTCAATGGGAGAGAGAGGGTGATAGGGAGTGAAAATATACAAAATTCTTTATATACGTTTAAGAAACTGTCAAACATAAATGCTTTATTAAAGTACTTTATTGGATGTTTTCCTTTGTATAAATAGCTATCTTGAGATCCTTATTGGAAATGTATCATTAACATTTATTGAAGGAAACAGCCACCAGAAAACTACAGAAAGGGGCTGGAGAGATGGATCAGCAGTTAAAAGTGCCTACGGCTATTTCAGAGGACCCAGGATTCCCAGGACCTGCACCAGACAGCTCACAAGCACCTATAATTAACTCCTGCTCTAGAGCATTGGCACCATTTTCTGGTGTATAAGCTCTTAGACAGACAGACAGACAGACAGACAGACACACACACACACACACACACACAGTTAAAACAAAGAATAAATCTTTTTTTTAAGAAAACTAAAAAATCCCTGTCTAAAAATCATAGTCACATCCCTGAACTGTGCCTATAGTGAAACTATTTGAAAAACAGTTTTAAGATTATTTCATGCATTTAAATGTCCTATAAGCTAATTCAAGTTTCAGAAAAGATTTTTTAAAAATGATAGCTGTCATTTTTAGATCTATCAAACCCTTTGTAAACACATCAATCATTCACTCATTAACACATTTAGTGTACCAGACTGTCAAACCACATACTCCCAATAAGTTTTTGATTACTGAAAGTTATCAGAAATTGTTAGGGATTAGCATGAGTTTTTTACAGGAATTCTAAAATGTATAAACAAACATATCTACTTTTTAAAAGACGTTTTCAGTAGTTATCTTAAGCAAAATGATTTCATTTAAAATAAATTATAATTACTTCTCTAATTTATTATCTATTAATCTATTATCAAAGATTTCGGAGCTAAGGCTAGGCCAAAAGCAAAGCTGCCATGATTTAAGAAGCATTGTTATCTACAAAGTGGGAAGAGGAGGCAAGACTCCAGTTCCTGAGGAACAAGTTAGGTCTAAAGTGGTCCCCAGATATCCAATGGCCCCCTTTAGTGACAAAGTGCCCCTCTGTTGATCTGTTGTCTCCTCCCAATGGCATGGCCTGTAGCTGAAGAAACTAAAGGTTTTTTTTTGTTAGAAGGCCTGAGCAAAATAAATCTGGCACAAATCCTAGCATTTTATAGGACATTGTCTTTCTGCGTGACCTGGGCAGAGCAGGGCTTTCTTTATGGCTGGAAGATGATGTGCCAATTTGACATTGAAGATTCAGAATAAAGACTTACGGGCTTTCCATGGCTGGACATAGCAGTAGCTCCGACTAAATCTGAATGAACTTTCCCAGTGGGTCTGAAATTTCTCGGCTCTTCTTTATCAGTCACTTATTTAAATGTTTTACCAAATATTTAGATTAAAATTTATATCTATGTTGCTTTTAAGCATAGTATCTCCTCGTCAGTATTCAAACTATTGAGGAACTTACTTAGTAGGTTCTGACTTTAATCCAAGAAGATCACACTCTTCACGAGGCCTTCTCTTTGAAGCACTCTCCATAGCCAAGTAAATTTTTCAGAGGCCGTGTCTGAGAACTTTCCAATTAAAACCCAATTCAGTAGAGGGGCAAAAGGCAGAGACCAAGGCTTTTTCATTCTGGAGATTTTTTTTTTTTTAATTTACAGCTCAGTGGTATAGCAAAAGGGAGACATCATTATATCTGTTCTTGTCACAAGACAGAACACCTGACAGAAACAGCTTGAGAAAGTGCTTCTTTTGGTTCACAGATTGAGAGGACACAGTTTATCGAGAAAGAGAGGATGCAGGAGGCAGATGCTCACATCACATCCATAGTCAAGAAGACAAAAGAAATAAATTCTAATGCTCACACCGCTTCCCTCTTTTTCTTCAGTCTGAGAGTCTAGCCCAAGGATTAATGTTGCCAACATCCAGGGTACGGGTCTTCAAATGTCCTCATAGACACACCCAGAGGCATCACTCCAATGCAATTCTAAATGCCCTCAAGTTGACAATCATCAACCATCATACACATAGAACAGAAATCAGAGAAATGCTCACCTCATCTGTTGCCCTTAGGTTATTTATTGGAGACAGTCTTACTATGTAGCTGGGACTTACCTCAGGCTCATAGTGTAGGCCAGGCTGGTCTCAAGCTGTTGAACCTTCTACCTCAGCCTCACAAGTGATAGGGTTATAGATGGTCTTAGCAGTTCCCCAAGAGGAATGTGCTATACCCATCCTTTCCACCCTCTCAACTGAAAACAACCGATTTAAAATCCAGCCTTGTCTGTGAGTTGTTTCTCAGTATCGGTTTCAATGTAATGTATTTGGAAGGTGCATACAAGGGCAAAGGTACCAACTTAGCTTCACAGCCATTCATCACAGCTGAGTACCTGCTGGTGATAATGAACCTCTGGAGGAAAGCATATGGGATTTCCATGTCAGTAGGGAAGAAGGATGCAGAAAAGTTTATTCATGACTTTCATGAAATATAAGAATAAGCATCATCATTCTAGAAATGGAGCCACAATTTCTACTTTCCTCAGAGGAATAACAAACAAACACAAATGACTAACTATAAAAAAATAAAAATATAAAACCTTCGTGTTTACTCTATAAATATTAACAATGTACTCTACTTGTGAAAAATGCTTTACCATAACAAAGAGATTTTTCCTTCATTTTTTTTTTCATTTATTCCCCACTCTGCCTTGAGGCAGGAAAAGAAAAGCCATAATTATTTATCTTCTACATGGTACAAGCAAGGTTGTAAGACTCAGGGTCATACTGTGAGCTGATGAGTAAAGAGTTTGAACCTACTTCTGGAGTGTTCTTACTGAGTTAACATGCCGTCCTTCAAATATAATGTCAAGGTCTTTGTGCTGCTGTTTCCGGGAACTATGATGAGCCATAAACATATCCTAGTCATCTCAGATTCTGTGACGCACATTGCTTAAAAGGCCAGGCTCAGTTGGTGATTCAATCTATAAATGTGAACTAGACTTTCTATTTAATTGGCTTATGTGGAGACCAAAGCTGTGATCTTGGTGACATTAGCACCATGTTCTACTAGAATATTTTGTCCTGATTTGTAAAACAGCTTTATAGGTATCAATCTGTGCTCCTGCTTTAAGGGAAAACTTCATTTCTGTGTGGGAATGGGCATGTGTGAAGGAGGGTAGGCATATTGGAGTGGGCATGTTCGGGGTGGACATATTGGGGGGTAGGAAGGTGGGCATGTGGAGGGGTGAGTAGGTGGGCATGTGGGGACATAGGTAGGTGGGCATGTGAGGGGCATGTGTGGGGGGTGGGTAGGTGGGCATGTGGGGGACGCTGAGGCAGGGAGCACTGTGGATAGAACTTATGCATGCTGGGCAAGTTCTTGACAAATATTTGAGAAAGACAAAGCTATAATTTCTAACCATAATGAGAAAGAGGAAATTTCAGCTATGGCAGCAATTGGTAAGTATCTGTTGTATTCTCTTCATACGGGGGCCATAAAGGATATTAGACCTTCCTTTTTTCGACATTCATAAACACCAAAGAAATATTTTACAACCTCTCCATCCATTTGGATAATCTGCAAGGGCAAGACCCATGACTTAGAGTGTTCTTAAAAGGATGGTACTTAATGGAACTGGAATGAGCAACAATGTCCCAGACTGAAAGCAAAGATTTACAACCATAGAAGATACAGTTAAAATTTCCTATGTTGAAGTTATATATTGCCTATTGTTTGTGTGTATGCATGTTATATATATATATATATGCATCTATATAGCATATAGATGTAGATATGTAGGTGTGTTTGCACTTCTGCTTGCACACATGTGGATGGAGGGGAGAGGTCAACTGATGTTTTCATTCATGCTATTTTTTTTTTTTAAGACAGAGTGTTTAACTTAACCTGGAACTCATTCATTTAGCCAGGCTCCAGGAATCAGCCTGTTCCTCCCTCCCTCCTTTATCCAGTGCTGGACCCACAGATGTAGGTAGTAGGGATCTGAAGTCAGGCCCTCATGCTTGCATGGCAGGGACTGGGCAGACTGAGCCATCTCTCCCTCCCTGCCTGACAATGAGCGAGAAGATCCATTGATCCAAAGGATACCCCTGATAATAGGACCCCTCAGATTCATCTGGTCATTCCAAAATTCATGGCTGGAGATCATGTGACTCCTAAAGAAGCAGAGGGGAGATCAGTTATTGGAATCTACCTCTGGCTTCATTCTTAGGCTGATTCCTCCCACCTGCTTTGATAACTCAATTTTTATAGTAGTAAGATGGGAGGAATGGTGTTCCTGGTTACCATGGAAAGCAAGTCTTTAGTTTTAGAAACATTGTCAAAGCATGTCCCTTTGAGCTGGGCATGCACGTCACAGTGCTGTTCCCAGGATGCTGGGAGTCACCAGAAGGCTTGAAATTACTTCTAAGGTCTCACAAGCCTGAATCCTGCCAACTTTACAGCAACAAGGCAGAGAGACAGGAGGAATGGAAACTCAGTTCTGTCATATGGTATATGGTCTCCCACTATACCATAAGGTGTAGTGGGAGAGAGAAGAGGGAAATTATACAATGAAGGAAGAACTGGGAGAAACGCTAAAATATTAAAGAACATTATAATGTTGGTCAAAGCCAAGGCCAACAGCCCTTATTTCGGAATCTATAGGTCTTTGATGTAATCAAAACAAAACTTCCTTCTGTCTACACTGATACTCAAAATTATAGTTAGCATGTTCTAAGCAGTTTAATGCTTCTCACACAGGAATTACTTCATTTAATCTATACATGATAACTGTTAGGTACCACTGTACCCATTTTTATAATGAGGGAAATGATGCCTAAACAGTGTAAGAAACCTGCCCATGCCACACCTGCACCAAGTTGTTACTGTTACCAGTTTTGCACCTCATCCTGAGGAGATGCTTCTGCTTAGAAGCTGTTGTGGTTGCCCTGAGTTCTCAGGCCTCCACTCTCCTTGGGGATTTCAATGAAAACCAATCAAGGGGGCTGAAGAGATGGCTCAGTGGTTAAGAGCACCGTCTGCTCTTCCAGAGGACCCGGGTTCGATTCCCAGCACCCACATGGCAGCTAACAACTGTCTGTAGTTCCAGTTCCAGGCAAAACACCAAGGCAAATAAATAAATAAATAAATAAAGTTTTTAAAAAAATAAAAAAGAAAAAAAAAAAAAGAAAACCAATCAAGTTTAACAGAAAAGAGGGAACCAAGAGTCAAGCCTTGTTCTCCAGCCATTTCGCCTTGTCACGTGTCAACCTTGCTGACCGACCATGTGACTTTTGGAAACTGCAGATATAGAGTAGGGATTTCATTTTTCTCTTCCAATCTGATGAGAGTGTTGAGCAGAGGTAATGGAGAGATTCTGCACACGCATGCAACTTTTGAGAACTATAAAGTCCTGATAACTGTACTAGTGTAAAAAATCTGAGTGTAAGAGAGATGTGCCCTAGTTGGTCTAACTACACCTTCCTCAGGTTGGGCGGCTAGTTTCCAGGTATTTCAAGGTCACAATAAGCAGGGAATCAGGAATCTTCCTTATTTCCCCTAATCTTTTCTTAATGAAAATAATAATGGCATATTCGATGCCAGTCACGTACTTCTCAGACATCAAAAAAATGTTTAACTACTGAATAAGCAAGATGATCTAAATGTGAATCAGACACACACACATCAACCCTGTGCACTATTGAACTGAAATTAAATTAAATAAAGAGCATGATTCTTATTCACACCACCTACATTTGAAGTGGTTGCATGAGGCTGATGTCTTGATATAAAAAAATCATATTTTTACATTTGCCAGCATAGAACTTGTTATTTGAATAGAGCTCACTTCTCTCCCCTCATTCCTTCATAAACCATCCCCATTGATTAAGGAGTTATGAGGCACTGATTCCCTTTGAAAGCAGCATCTAGTCAGGGAAGCTGGATCAAGTTTATTGATGCCAAGTCATTAAAGAAGCTTTCTGTGGAGTCAGGGAAGGCGCTTACTGCACATAGGAAAGCCTTGTGGAAGCTGGGTGTGGTCAAAAGAAAGTACATCCACCTCTAAGAGCATAGAGTTGGTCAGAGACCGTATTAATGTTCATGGAGACTTCAAACCCTGTAACATCCCAAGGTGTGGATGAAGTACAATTTTCAATTTAAGAATTAAAAAATCTTTGAGTAGCTATAATTTGAATCCAAAGAAAAATAGTCTTCTCCTTACTTCAAAGGCAAGTATGGAAGGAGGGTGCAAATGAAAGAACTCCCTTATGGCTAGCTTTTGGGGAGGAGGATGGAGAGTTCAGAAACTATACTGAAGCAACCCACAGAGCTCAAGGCTGAGTTACTGCATGTCTTGGCCTTTCTTTAGAAAGTGGACTCTAAACAACAACAACAGCAAAAAGCAAAAAGCAAAGCATGTCCAAGCTGCAAACCACAACCTCTGAACAGCTTGGGATCTGAAACACTTGGGAGTGGTACCTTGGATCCCACTCCCTCTAGAGGAACACCTGATTCAGTCTTGATGTTGGGGTAAGGAAACTGGATCTGCCAGGAGTGGATGCTGAACTGAGCAATATTGGAACCTTGGGACCTCCTGCCCTTGCTAGGGAGGAGATGGGGAGATGTGGAGAAGAGAGAGTGACTGGAGGGGTGGGAGGGGGAAGGGACCTTGAATAAGGATATACAAGGATAGAAAATGTGATTTTATTCATTAAAAAAAAAGTCCCGTCAATATAACTCAACTCTAAATCTCCCATGTGCTGTGCTTCCCAGGTCCCAATGTCAAATTCCACAATAAAAAATTGAAATAGTCAAATGAGGTCGTGTTTATTATACTAACCAAATGAGACAAGGGCCATGTACATGAACATGGATGTCAGATTTTCCTCAGTGCAAGCTAGGTAGGGACAGCCCAAGGATCATCTACTCTCCACCTTAGGAAACATCCCTGTGAGATACACATCTTACAGAAAGCTGTTTTTCCTAAATGGTTTTCTAAGATAAATGTAAATATGACTGAGGGAGGGAGGATGAGGTCCTGTTTTAAAGAATAGAAAGCCTATTTTTGATACAGGTACTGATTAGGGAGAGCGTAAGCACTCCAGAGTTCAAGGGGGAAGAAGTCAGAAGTGATTTAATCCAGAGTCACTTCTGATCTGTAGAATGTTCATCCTTTTCCTGGTAGCCACAATACTCTGAGGACTAACAGTATCTAGTCACCATGCATCAGCCCAGCACTGTGATTTCTTCCACACACCCTTCTGGTGCAGTGTAGAAGGAGCACAAAGTACAGTCTCACCAATCAAGTCTTCCCTCAAGAGCCAGCTACAAGTACAAACCTACCCCCAAACCCTACAAGGCTAGCCCAACACTACAAGAAAGTGGTATTTGAATCTGTATGGTCTGCAATTGCTATTAGACCAAATGGTGCCATGTTTGTTTTGTGACTCTGTGACAAAATGCCAAAAACCAAGTGATAAAGAGCAAAGATTTATTTTGGCTCATGGTTCTGGAGATCTCACTCCAGGACTGGTAGGCTCCTTTCCTTTAGAAACTGTGACGAAGCAGAACATCATAACAGAAGCATGGGGTGAAAAAGTTGGTCACCCCATGGCCACCAGCATGCAAAGAAGAGGAGAATTAGAGGTCACAGTGTCCCCATTTCAGGGCTTGCTTGAATAACCCGGCTTTTTAATACCAGATCCCACCAGTGTCACCATAAGCTGTGACCCTCTGGAGGATGCTCTACATCTAACTATAACAGCTATGTAATACCCTCCTTTATTTTAAAAACTAACTATAAATATATGTTATGATTAGAAAGGGTTTGTTGACTTCACTAAAGCATTATTTATGTACTTTCTTTATTAAAAAATAAATAACTCAAGTAGCTATTACAGATGTAGATCATATCAAAAAATGTCATGATACTGTTAAGACAGAAGGAATTGTGGATATAAACAGAACCAAAGCAGACATGATTTTCTTTGTAGTACGTGGCTATGGTTTTAGCAAGTTGCAATTAGACTCTAAGTCCAGAACCATTCTTTATATTAATTATACTTGGTGATATATAAAGTTATGTCATGTAAGACATATGTTCTAATTAGTGACTTCTCAAATTAAGTATGTATAATTATGTGAGTAGTTTATAACTTTCTTAATTAAAATTAATTGACATGTTAATCAAGTTAATAAAGTTGATCCCTATAAAATTAAACTCAATAGGATAGTAATAACTAGGGCTCAAAAATATTACAAATTTGATAGTCTGTACTGTTGCTACAACAAATTTGACATTAGAAATATTCATTGCAACATTGAATATTTTCTTCTTTCCTTCTCTTTATATTTTCCCCCTTTCTCTGTGTTACACATAGGAAGTGCTCAATAAATATTTCTTCTAGAAGTTCATGTCTCCCTGGGGCAAAATAAAACTGTTGGGCAAAATTACTGAAGGACCTCACATCTGGTGCATTCAACCTTCCTGCCCCGCCTAGCCCTGCCTTGGGAGTGAGTCAGTCTGGATTGCACATCTTCAGAACACACCCTTCCATCTTTTCTCCCTGGTTCTTCCCCTCCTGCCTTCTGTGAAGGGTGGCTCCTTCCTCTGATCTACAAGAAGCCAATTTTCCTTCAAAAATAACAAAACAGTACTTTCTCTGAGTGCAACTGTAGGAAACACAGAAGCCAGTTACCATCTCTATGTATAATAATTCAACACAAGGAATAAACCTCTAACAAAGACTGGTCACTTCACTTCATATTTAACCAAAAAAAGGGAAATAAATCTTCTAATGAATCAGAGGGTTGAAATTGGTCTAGAATAAAATATTTAATAGCATGTTAATTAATGTTCTATGGCTGAATTTATTGTCTCACATGGTGAGAGAGGCTGGTTTGAAACTTTTTATTTTACTTAAGTTGCAGTAGCAGATTCCATAAAGGTTAAGTTTGATTTTTGCTTAAACATCCCAATTGCTGAGTCATAAATCTGATACCATTCTGAAGCTGGTTTTTAGAAAAACGACCGTGCAAGGCAATGTTTTGTTGTCACTGTCTGGAGCCTGGGTGGCAGAACAAAGCGTCTGAGGCACAGACAGGAGCTGTGCCAGCTGAAATACCGGCACCCAGACCAGCCTATTCTGCAGCACAACATGTTTTCTGAGGCTGTTCCAATTACATCGCAGGAACAGCACAGCCTCCAACAGCAGTGGAACCAGCTCACTTTTTATTATCTACCTCAGCTTTACAGGATGGCTAAAGCTTCATTTTCTTTTGTGCTTTAGGAGAGAAATTACAGCCCTGTATCATCATGGTGATTACCTGGCCAAAACGAAATTATATTGAGGACATTGAAAGCTTCACTTTCTGATTCCAGACAGCGATGATTTCAGTCTCTTTGGCACTTTCCTTCCCAGCTTCCTACATTGCTTTTGGTCTCAATAGCTGTAGAGACAAACATAGATTAGGTAACATGCAGATGCTTGATAGGTGGACAATAAATGACAGATAG
This sequence comes from Sigmodon hispidus, assembly GCA_004025045.1. NCBI lineage: Eukaryota > Metazoa > Chordata > Mammalia > Rodentia > Cricetidae > Sigmodon > Sigmodon hispidus. Next base: position 28,414 of record PVIH01015925.1, read on the forward strand.
ATAGATAAATAGATAGATAGATAGATGGTAGATAGACAGATAGTAGATAGATGGATAGGTTATAGATATAAATAAATAGGCAAGTAATAAATGATACACAGACACATAGGCAGATAGACAGACATAGATGATAGACATTAGACAACCTTCATCTCCTTCATTTCTCTTTTCCTAGTACAATTCATACCAAGACCACAGACTCCTTGGATTTTCAGGATCTTAATAAATACCTAGAAGAATTTAGAAACACCAGTTAGAACTAGGCATATTTCACTGCACAGCAGCAGCACCATCCCCAAGGAAAAGAGAGTAGCAAATTCAGGAGCATGCAGAAGGCAAATCAATGGGGTTTGGTTTTACTTTTTTCTGCAGGGAAGTGAATAAAATATCAAGTGATTGATATTTTGGGACTAAGATTTCCTGCCATTTCAACAGAAATTAACCTACCGGGTTAATGATGAAGCAGTGTGTGTCATTAGGGCGTATGATAAATAATAATGATGGTAGTAAATTTACATATAGTACAAAGCAGTGAGTGCTATGACTCCTTCAGCACTCTTCAGCAAATCTGCTGTTTCTCTTGCTACACTGAGTCCAAATATATTTGCCCCATCCTCCAATGGAGGTATTGGAGTTATTGGGTATTATGGAGGGTGTAGTGGTTTGAAAGAAAATGGCACTATTAGGAGGCACTATTAGCAAGTGGCACTGTTAGGTACATGGTCTTGTTGAAGTAGATATGGTTTTGCTGCAGAAAGTGTGCCACTGTAGAGATGTGCTGTGAAGTCTCATATATGCTCAAGCCAAACCTAGTGAGACAGACCACTTCCTATTGCCTGTGTGAGTCAAGATGTCAGTACTCACAACACCTTCTCTAGTACTACCTCTGCCTGCATGCTGCCTTGCTTCCTGCTGTGACAATAATGGACAAAACCTCTAAACTGTAAGTAAACCACCACAATTAAATGTTTTCCTTTTTAAGAGTTGCCATGGTCATGGTGTCTCTTCACAGCAATAGAAACCCTAACTAAGATAGAGGGGAATAGAGAAGAAATAAAACAGGAAGAATAAAAACACCATGCAATAAGAAGGAAGCAGAGAATGGTGTGCACACAAATAAATCCTCTGGATTTCAGAGAGGAAAATAATACTTAGCCATGAGCCCTTTGACATCCAAAGTGTCCTAACATACAAGTACCTGGCAAGGACTGTGCATTTTGTCACATAAAGTGGTTCCAAATTTCTTCTTCTGGAATGGGGAAAAGAAAAATCCCACCAAAGATGGAACAATATCAACACATGTTTTAAAAAAACATGCATTTCTGTCTTGTTCCTCCTAATATACTCTGTCCAAGCTGGGGATGAGGAGAGGATAAAGGTGTCAGCATCCAGCAAAGCAACTGCCATTGTAGGGGAAGGAGGCTATCCAAAGAAATCCACTGTGGCCCTGAAACTAGAGCTAGTGAAACACAGCCTGGATCTGAGACCCAAGCTAGTGAAAGAAACACTTTATCCCTTAAGCCAGAACTAAAGAAAATGTCCTGACTCTGAAACTAGTACTAAAGGAACATACTTGGTCCCTGGAATCAAAGCCAGTAAAAGAAATATGTCCTGGCCTTAGAATTAGAGTCAAAAAGCTAAAACCAAAGCCAGTGAAAGAAACAAGTTTGGCCTTGAAATCAGAGCAATGTCTACTCTTGACCAACAAAACTAACCAATTCCTGAGAAGGAATAACTAACCAATCCTTGAGTATCACTGAAGAAACTTCACTCCTAAGAAGCCCTATATAAAGCCCTCTGCCTGTTCAGTTATTGGCTGTTCTTTCACACTCTGGTAGAGGCAGCCACCCTCCTGGACTCCTTCTTCACAAATAAATCTTTCTCAACTTGAGTGAAGATCTTCATTCACCCTGCTCAGAGAAGAACTTGCTGAGACATCCCTTCGTGGACTGAGCAGAAAACCTTCCAGAGATGTCCCCTTAGGGGAACTAAGAAAAACAACAGAATTTGCTGAGATGTCCCTTAGGGGACTGAGCAAGTTGGAGAGGAAAAAGTAGCAACTTTTCACCCAGCCAGAAGAGACTGCTACATTTCTGTAGGGGTTTCCCCTTTAGCAAATTGAAGCAAAAGAAGTAACAACTTGAACCAGAGAGAAGAAGCAGCAGAACTCTGCTGGAAAGCCCCCTTAAGAAGGTGGAACAAAGCTCAGCTGTAGGGGCTTTCTAGAAGAGGAGCAGGATTGCTATATCCTATGAAAAACCATCCCATACTGCACCCTGGCTTCAGGTATAGCCTGACCTCCTGAACAGTCAGGATACTTTTTCCTCCAGAGTTGAGCTGTCCCATTGCAGCTCCAGCTGTCATAGCTGTTAGGTACATCCTGACTTCCCAGACAGAATACCTTTCTACCCCCTCCTCAGAGTTATAACACTTTCTTACAGCCATTTATGTTCACTGTGGGAGGTAAGGGTAGTATATACAATACATGGTGTCACACAGTAAGCCATCTTGTTAACAGACTGTAGCATTGTACTTGCATTCACAATGAATCTCAGTTTCAAGAGTTAAACCCATTTTCAGAATTAATACTATGTTACTAACTTAAGACCTTGAGCAGTAAGTGATAAGTAAATAAGAGACATTTTTTTTCCTCCAGTGGTAAATTTCTATACCATCTAGGCAACAATCTGTACAAATTTATCATACAGACTTCTTCATTGTCATTCAAAGCATGTATCTATAGTCAGTCTTATTGGCTGCCAGCCTGCAAATAATGACACACAGACTTATTATTAATTATGAAAGATTGGCCATTAGCATAGGCTTGTCCCACTAGCCCTGATAACTTAAATTAACCTGTTTTTATTAATCTATGTTCTGTCGTGTGGCTCAGTTACCTTTACTCTGTACCATATGTTCAGCCTCTTCAGTGTCTCCCTGGCATCTCCAGGGCACCTATATTCTAACTCCAAGTTTCTCTCCTTTTCCAGAAGTCTTGCCTATTCTTTACTGCCTAGCTATTGGCCATTCAGCTGTTTATTAAACCAATCATAAGGCACCTTAGACAGAGACTCATCTTTACAGTATAGAAAAAGAATATACCACAACATGTATTATTAGGTTTAGTGAGCATAATTCCCAAGGTGGGAGACCCACTCTCATGTTTATAATGAATATTATTGCATCTGCCATACTATTATATTAAATGTAAGCAGAGACACCTATCATAGGCAATCTAGATCATGAGCATAATCACTACTTCAAAGGACAATGTTCATACATACAGATGCAGATATTAAGGGACATGAATGGGGAAATGTAGAAAGCAAGAACTCTCTGCTTCTTGTAGGAATTGTAATCAATATTGAAAGTCAGCTAAGATACTGAAATATGATTTTATGTAAGGCTTTGCTAGATCAGTGGTCTCTGCAAAGTACAGAAGTTGGAAGAGAGAAGGAAAGAAACTTTCTTTAAAAATTGATGCCTAAAATAACCTAATCAGAAGTAAACTATATTTGGCATGTAAGTCCATGATCTTAAGTGGCACTTGCTGTGGGTGCTATTGAAGTCATGAATGCTTTCCCCTCCTGAGCTTAGAGGATGTTAGAGGAACAATATAAAAACATAATCTTTCATGCTCTCTGGAAGTATTCACTGAACTCAACCATCTTTGATGGGATTTTCTTCTCTTCTAGATGAACAGGAACAAATGTTTGAAACACTTGAAGTGATGCAACACCAAGCAAAGCCATCAAAAGTTAAAACCTGATGTCTGTGGATAAGTGTGTACTTAGATTCCTGGAAGGCAGTGAGTATATAAATGCCTCTGTGTGTCCAACTTATTCTGTAAAAGAAAGATAATAGAGTGAAATCTATTCTTAATTCTTCCTCTTTCTTTCCTTCTTTTCTGCATAGAGCACCTCTCTTATCAACCAATGAACCATGTTGGTCCTAGGAAGAATTAAAATTTCTACAGAAAGGCAAAGAGAAAGAAAACTTTTGGTTTCTGGAATAGGAACTTTGGATCCCACAGAAGCATAATAGTCTTGAAAAAAATCAAATGTTTGAGACAGAAGGGGAACTTCCAAAGCATCAAATCCTTTTCTACCATTAGTCAGTACAAGCTCAATGATTACAAAAGTGAAAAAAAGAGTTGAGTATCTGAAGACTTGTAAGTCATGAGGTATGGGTTGACAGAGGTCTGGACCAGTGTTCTAAGAAAAGCAGGAAATGTGAGAACTTATATGTTGAAAGAGTTATGTGACCAATAGGAGAAAAAGAATATATGGTCTTAGTCTAATGTGCTTCTCAGTCTCTGGTCATAATGTCATTATTCTGCTCATGCCACACACCTGCAGTCAGGTGACCATGGTTCCAGGCAGCAGCTGCTGCATGTACTAGTTATGTTTCTTCAGGTCCACGTTAGAATTCACCCTCATGTCACTTACATTGTGCTTTCTATTTATCTCACCAGCAAAACCAGCAGGGTTACTCACAAATTCACTCCAAACCCCTGACGGGAAGAATTTGGGCTGTGCTATGAGGTTCCAAACAGAGAAACAAAAGTGTGTGTTTAAGATTCTGTTTTGGAATTATAAGATTAGAATGGAAGGGGCTGAAAAGATGGCTCAGGGCCTAAGAGAACTGGCTGTTCTTCCAGAGGTCCTGGGTGCAATTCCCAGCAACCACATGATGACTCACAACCATCTCTTGTGGGATCCGATGCCCTCTTTTGGCATAAAGTTGTACATACAGATAGAGCACTCATGTACATACAATAAATAAATTTTTTTAAAAAAATATTAGAATAGAAGAATTGCTATGAGAATTAGTTAGATAACATGCCTGAAGCATTTTACACACTTCCCAGTGTGACAGACCCACTCTCACATGAGCAATGGCCATGATCACACCGACCACACTACCTAGAGACTATCAAATTTCTACTTCCCGTTCCCCTCATACCAGACCCTAAATAGACAAGTATTACTTTTGTTTTGAATTCCTGATTTATTTTTTTAATATAATAATTATAAAACTCTCTGACATGTATATAATATTTGACTCAAAGTAGGAAGAAAAAAATCAAATTCCATCTATATAGATACATCTATTTGTCCATTTCTTTGCAGCCCAAAACCAATGTGCTCTTGTTTCTATGAGGATTTGAACCATGCTGTATTTGATAATGTGGATTAATAACTGGTTTTTGTCATGTACATGCACACACACATAAAATAAAAAATTATCATACATGTATACATATGATAATTTTATGACCCAAGTAAAACAAATGCTGATATAGTTGGAAATTTTTGACATGTTTCTGTATTTTTAAAAACATCTGTCTTAGAAAAACGGAATTTGGAGATGCCCCTCCATCCAGGGAAGCTGGTTCTGAACAGTTATAGTAAATGAAAGAAGTTTTGGAAAGAAATTGGAGTCTATACTGGCTGGTTTTGTGTGTCAGGTTGACACAAGTTAGATTCATCAGAGGAAGGAGCCTCAGTTGAGAAAAATATCTCTATTAGATTCATCTGTAAGTCATTTTCTCATTTAATGATCAATGGTGGAGGGCTCAGCCCATGATGGGTGGTGCCATCCCTGGGCTATTGATCCTGGGTTTTATAAGGAAGCAGGCTGAACAAGCCAGTAAGCAGCACCCTCCATGGTCTCATCATCAGCTTCTAACTCTGGGATTCGGCTCTATTTGAATTTCTCTCCTGACTTCCTTCACAGATGAACAGCAATGCTGAAGTATAAACCTAATAAACCCTTTCCTCCCCAATTTGCTTTTTGATCATGGTGTATCATTGCAGTAATACAAACTCTAAGAGTCCTCACCTTGAGTTAATCATTTGTAGTTACAGACATGGGACACAGCTGTAGAATTCATGGGTGACATCACTAAGCAGGAGCAGAGGGAAGTGGTCTGCATGGGCACATCATTATCTACAAAGCTTCTTTGTCTTCGAGAAGAAAGAATCTTTACCATCTACTATACCTAGATTATTTTTTTCAAGTGTGATATATACAAAAAAAGACATGCAATTATCTTCATTTTAAGCTGTAAGTTCTTTTGAATTCCTTTTGCTGAGTTTTACATTTGCACAGGCTTTTTGGAATTTAATCATTAAGAAATAAGGTTTTATTGGCAAAGAAATATGGTATTTGAGAGCTGGGGCCTTATGCTTTGATAAAGCTTATTTTTAAGTGTGAGGTCTTTCTGGGAAAAAAAAGAAGTTATGTGTTCTAAAATATGCACCTTTCATGCCAGCAAAGAATCCAAACAACAAAGTCTATAATCTATGCCCATACAGTTGGCTGGTTAGGTACATGGATTCTAATAGTGATTTCTACAGGATCACTGCTTGGAGATAGCATCACCTATTCATTAAGAATGGAGTAGTAGATAAAAAAGTGTTACTACTTTTCCTCATGCTTCATTCTCAGGTCCTATTACAGAGGTCAATGTTCCATGGGTTTTTGTTGAATACATGAACTTTTCCACTTCTCCTCAACAAAGACCATGGAAAGAATGAACAGAAAAAGAGACCCTTGTTGTTTGCTAGCCATGTACATTGCAGCATTACCTCACAGAGCAGCCTTAGTGGTTATATAAGAAAACTTGGGAATGTAATCATTTGAGTCTTATGAGGTTACTCAGCAAGCTTCTTGAATGGCCAACCTGCCTCCCTCCTTTCTTTCCTTCCTTCTTTCTTATTTTCTTTCTTTTTTCTTCCTTTTTTTTCCTTTCTTCCTTCCTTCCAACTAACAGAAGGACTGGTGGAGGACTCTTTGTCTTTTGCGAGTACTCTGGACTATGATTAACATCGTGCTGGATGATGTAGACATCTTCATGCTTGAAAACAGCTGCTGGGGCTAGAAACCATCCGAAAGTGCCTTCATCTCTCCTACCTTACAACTCTATTAGCCACTTTATATTTTCCTGCAATTTACTCTCTGAAAATACCTAATGACTACAATTTTTTCCATACCACATAATGATATGACATTAACCTAATGCCACATACCCACTTTGACCATTTCAATGGCATTTACTCCGCAACTTTGATAATGGATTCAAAGATCATGTCTTACTTTTTACTCAACTGAACAAAAACCACTCTAAGGGCTTTGAACTAATGCTTGTCACATGATCCAAACTTTGGGTTCTGGGCACCTCATTAACTAAGCTTTAAAACCCCTTGTTTTCTTATTCATCTTATATTCTTTTGTTGTTATGGACTGCTATGCTGCTAGAATAGAACTTAGAACTATTAGAACTAGCTTAAGGATCCTTAACTTTAAAATGCTGTAAACTTAACTTCCCCAGACTCACAGCAAGCCTCTGTCTATCTTACATCAGTAGCTCAAGTGGAAACCACTGGACTCTCAAAGGCAGACAAGATAATCCCCAAGGTCAGAGAATCAATATATTTTGTAGCCCATTTCACTTTTACCTCTCAGTTTCTCTGTCACATAAAACAGAAATTAGAATTGCCTAAAGGAAGCCTACAATACCAACTTGGTCCTAGAGAAAACAACAATCTACCTGGATCCTTGAGATTTTGAGCCAAAGGCAACTCTCTTACTGCCATCAACTCATGCACTGTTAAACTTCACCTCTGATGGACTTGTCTTCATTATAGTCTCTAAAGTAAGTAAAAGAAATATGGAGGAAATAACAATTGCTACTGTTGAGTTCCTCCTATATACCAACCCGACTAACAGATACACCAGAGTCTATGTGGATGTCAGGGTCAGCTGTGAAAGGCTGAAGGCTTCCTTATAACACAAAGTCAAATGGAGTGGTATTATAAATTTCATTTATAGAAGTAAAAAGGGGTCATGAAAGTGACTAAATTTATCAGGGTTACATGAGTAGTAAAGAATAGATCTGGGTTGGAAACTGAGCTCTAAAACCAAAGGATCTGCTATTGGCAAGAACTCTGCTCCCTATGTGGCCTTAAAAATAAGCAAGAGGCCTGGCATTTAAAGAGCCCAAAAAGCAATTGGAGAAAATGACAGATTCATGTAAAATTGAAGAGCAATGAAATATTGAGCTAATGGCTCAAGTCAAAAGAGAAAAATTGTTACACGGCAGAACATGATTAATTGCTAAATGGACTATCAGGCAATGATTGGTAGGGTCATTAGGGAAAAGGGAGATCTATAAATATTTACAAGCTTTGGTAAACACAGTCCATGTATTTGGAATGTTGAAAGAATTATATGTCCTCCTTCTCCTTCAAGGTCCCTTGAAAAAGAGAACAAAGCAGACACTTGGGGGTGGGGGGGGGCAAGAGACTCTGTGACAAGCTTGTCAGACAACTATCAGATGACATCATATGATTTAGACTTTAGAAAGTGTGAGTTTCAGAAGTAACTTAAAACCTTTGAATTCAGAACTTTAGAATGCATGAATAATACTATTTGAAACGGAAATATGAAAGATGCTTCATGTTTTCTTCTATGGATAACTATAAAATTACCTTAAAGAGGTATAGTTTTGAAAAAGGGATTTGAAGAGTTATCTCTTAACCAAGAAGTCAGAATCACACTGACAGCATCTAAACAATTACGTCCACTTTAGTTTCAGTGTTAGTGGACTTTACAATCAGACAGGGTGCTCCTCCAGGGCCTCGCCATATCAATAAAGGAGGCAGATGCTAAGCATAGAACATGTCTCTTTTTTGACACTGCATTGCACTGCAGTTGTGCACTGTTGCCTAGAGCCAAAAGAACTAGAGCTTATAAGAAGCTTAGATATAGCAGGTCAGATTTCCATTTGGGTTTAGAATCCTTCCTTCGTGAAAAGAGTGGTGTACTTGCTTTGAATAATCAAGTGGTTTTTATGGTACTGTATGCCACAATAATAACCAAAACTATGAATACAGAAAATGTATGTTCTGCCTGGGAAAAAAGGAAAAAAGTCCATACATTACCTGTACATACAATCTTGGAAAGTGCCCCGGTGTTAATATTATTAGCTCAGATTAGATGAGAAATTAGGCCCATTAAAGATTTCCAAGTATGCTGTGGAGACATACTGAAATGTAGGTATACTAATTTTAATGCAAAAAGCTCTCAACAAAATCATGAAATTGACTTTCACTATGAGACGTGTGTGTGTGTGTGTGTGTGTGTGTGTGTGTGTGTGTGTGTTCATGTGTATAGAGGTCAAAGGTGAATATTGACTGTCTTCTTCATTCACGGCCCATCACCTTATTCTTTGAGAAAGGGTCTCTCAAATTTGGAGCTTGCTGACTGGTTGACCAGCAAGCCCAGGAAAGCTGCATTTACAGCTGTGGGAAGCTGGGGTATCATTTCTAAGCCATGCAGAAATTCAAACTCTGACTAGATCTAGATATATACAAAATCAAATGGAAAGAATTTAGAGACAAATCATTAGTATTAAAATCCCCAGCTTTGGAGTTAGACCAGCATCTAACTAACAGTATAATCTTCAAGCCTACAGACATCAGTTACCTCATTTGAAAGATAGAGTAATAAGATATGATTCATAGCATACTTGTGGTCATTACAGAGGCTATTTAGATGGTCACTGGCATATTGCAATATGGAGTATCTCAGGTGCCCCAGAAGTTGAATGGGGATGAGCCAGCCTGAGCAACATAGTAAGATTCTGTCTTTAAAGACATATAGATATTATATACCAGGAGCTTAGCTATTGCCTGAAATTAATGTATGCTCAATAGACAGATTGCTATTATTTATATAAAAAAAACATACTGGGAATAAGAGAATATAATATGGTGCTTCTCCCATCAATATTATATTTTAAACCAAAACACTTCTAACCCCTTAGTCACCTCTCCATCTCTGATTTGTAATTCAGATATACATTGCATTAGTTTCATGGTTGCCATTGAAAGCTGAATCTGAGGGAGGAAGGATTCTTTTGGTTCACGGTTTGAGATGGCCCAATCCACAGCTGTGTGGAGGCCTGGTAGGGTGCACAGCATCTCAGAGCTGTGGCAGTGAGAGTGTGAGGCTGCTTGCTTGAATCTCAGGGTATCTGAAATCAGAGAGGTTGGGTAGGAACCAGGACAGGGCTATGACTCATAAGGCCCACATCACAGTGATTCACTTCCTATATTTAGCCCCACTTCTGGAAGATTCCACAGTTTCTCCAAATAGCACCACCAAAGTGTTCAAACACATGAGTCTGTGGAAGACATTGCACATTCAAACCTACCATGTGTGTGTGGATTCCAAATAGGAAACTATTTTTAGTGTGCGTGTGTGTGTGTGTGTGTGTGTGTGTGTGTGTGCGCGCGCGCGCGCGCTAATGGAGGTCAGAGGAGAATGGGTTTCCTGATCTATTATTTTCCATCATATTTTCTTGAGATAGGGTCTTCACTGAACCTGGAGTCGGGTTGCTGTAGTCAAAGACCTGAGCTGGGTTCCCAGGACCCACATCAAGTGGCTCACGTTCACCTGAAACTTCAGTTTCAGGAGATCTGATGCTCTCATCCGGTTCCTGTAGACATACACACTTACACAGACACATACATGAATAAGTAAAAGTAAATATAAATATTTAAAAAGTGAATAAATTATAAACCATATGCACATAGTTCTACATAAAAATTCACATACTCTGTAAAACAGACATAATAACTACAAGAGAATGAATAACAACTTATGAAGGTTTTATGCTTTCTTGTGATATATACACTATAGAGACCCTTGTTTTAAATGGGAATCAACAAATTTTTCTGTAAAGAGCCATACAGTAAATGTTTTTAAAGTTTCAGAATATGCAGAATCTCAGTGGCATGTTCTTTGGTCTCTTCTTACTTCAATTATTTAATAATGTACACTGATATTTATTTTATTTTTCTTTTTTATTTATATATTTATTATTTTACATTATGCACCCCATCAAACTCAATTATCAGGCCTCTCAAATTCATACCCACTCTTACGATCTCCCCATTTACAAAAACACCCATTCATGATGCTCATTTACTTACTGGAGCATAATTAAAGTCCCTGTGGCCAGACCCTTAAAGCACTGATATTTATTTCTAGGTCACACACACAAACAAAAAAAATAGAGCAGAGGCTATAGTTTGGGCCTTGTTTTAGATTATAGACCATTATAGAGTAAATTATCCCAAGGAATGAATTAGCAAGCACATAAATATCTAATACAGCCTAAGTTAAATCACTATCAAATGAAGAGTGAGAGAAGAGGCCAGTTTTGGCAAAGATGGTCCATGAGGTCTCCTTATGTTGACACCTAAGAGTGGGCATGAGCCAGTCTTGGGAGTGCAGAAGAAAACTGACTAGAGGAAAGGCATAGAACTTCAGAGTCCTGATGTGGAGAACTTGCTGGTTAAATATTCACAGCATGGTTTTATATCCTGGAGTTCTGTTAGGGTCAAAGGAGCAATGTGCAGGATGAGATTTGAAAGTAAGGTATGAAACAACATGTGAAGCTTTGAAGCCAATTTCCAGAAGTATGTGAAGCAGAAATGAAATCTAAGAAAGATAAAAATCAGCAGATTGTGTATCTCAGAAATGTCGGCAAAGTGAAATCATCACCAGAATGTGGCTGGTCAAGGATGGTCTCCTTGAGCAGAGAGAGAAGCCCACTCCTTTGATGATAACCTTGGGCTACTTGGGACAATGATTAAACTTGAAATCCTTCATTGTCATTCAACCTTGGACAAAATCATCACTGGGCAGGCACATGCTGTTCTACCTCTGAATGTAGTTTCAACCAAGTAAACTTAGAACAAGCCTTATATTGCCTAAGGTTTGTTTGTTACACTTTTTACATTATTCAAACAAAAGTGTCTTCCTTGGAAGGCTACTCAAGACATAAGTAGTATGTTTGCCTTCAGAGAGGGAAACTGGGTATCACTGGCATAGATGCAGAAGGAAGACAGTAACTACACCAAGCATATTATCAGATACTCAGAGTGTTGCAACATATGGTCCTTATGTTTTCAAAAAGGTAATAAGTGAAGTAAGTTTTAAATTAAACTGCTTAAAATTAAACATTAATTTTGTCCAACATCTGTAGCAGGTGGCAGGGTGCAAAGTATTTCTCTAAAGATAATTAAGTAATATGGTATAAACAAGCAATTGTTTTCATCCTAATATTTTCAAAATATGACTAATTTTGCAAAGTGTGTAAATATATAAAACAAAATAATATTGAAATGTGTAAACTAATAATTATAACTGTATCTAAGAGAACATGAAAGCAGTGGCAACATTTTTAAAACCCAATGAGGAGATGGAGAGTAGCTCCACGGGTAAAGTGCTTGCCTTATAAACATGAGAACCAGAGTTTGGATCCCCAGAACCCATGTCAAAGCCAGGTAAGTTTAATAGCCTATTTTAATAGGCTACTAATAATCCCAACACTCAAGAGACAGAGACGGGCATCCTCAGGTCAAGGTGGCCAGTTAGATTAACCAGAGTGGGCCAGCCTCTGATTCAGTAAGGGACCTTGCCTCAATATATAATGTACATGACAATGGCAAAAGATATATAATGTGAACTGTGGGTCTTCACATGCACCATACCCATATGCACACTTACCTACACACATATACAGGCATGTCATACAAATGTATATACATGCATACACACACCTCACACACAAAATAATAAGCTTAAGAATAAATGATAAAAATAAAACAAAAATTAGATTATTTAGTAGAAAATAGTTTATCAGGCCCTCTGAAAGTACAGTTAACATATGACCTAAGAAATTGACTTCTACATATATTCCCAAGAAAAACTAAAAACTCATTTCCACACAAAAAACTCACACGTGAATGTCAATAGCATTGTTATGTATAATAAAAAACTATAAACCATCCAGTTATCCATCTACTGATGAACACAGTAATAAAACATAGTATATTTATGCAATGGAAATAAAACAAAGTGCTTATAATTTTACAGCACGGATGAGCCATGAATTAACCTAAGTGAAAAGTTAATGACAGAAGAGCACATATTGTATGATTCTGTTTGTATGAAATATCCAGAAGAAGTGCATTTCTGAGACCCAAAACTTAAATTACTCCTGGGGCAGGGCTTCTTGGAGCAGTGAGGCAGAGAGTACTAGTGAACAGACCATGGATTTCTTTTAGAGGATAAAAATGTTCTAAAATTAGATTGCAGAGATGATAATATAATCCTGTAAGACACTGTGCACCACTGGGTTTAAACGGGTAGATTGTGTGGCATGTGAATTACATTTCAAAAAGCCCTCCCTGCTTTTTACAAGTCAACTGAAAAAAAAAAAACAATAACAACAACTAACACACTGTAATTTACTATAGAGGCAAACTGCTACTTAAAAGAACAATATCTATCAGCCAATATATGAGTCCTTGGATCTACAAAAATAAAGACCAAAAGGTTTTGTTGGTTTTGTTTTTTTTTTTTTTTCTTACAGAATGTTCATTTGTTTCCTTAGAGGGCAGAAAATATGATATCCATGCAGTTAGCTTTTTTGAAACACTTCAGGTTGCCTGTAGCAATGTTCTTTCTTGATCGTTCTTGAATGTAAGGGATCAGGCTAGAGAGGAGAAAATATCATAGAGCTACAACCATCCTGAAAGCAATGAGAGGGCTTTCGGAAACACTGGTCCGACAGCTGCCCTCCTGTGTGGTACGCCACAGTCCCCCTTCTCTATAAGAGAACATGGATGCTGAAACTGGAGACCACCTGCAATCAGATTATCAAATATGAATGATAAGGTTGGTGCCCAGAAAAATCATGGCTGAATCCCGTAAGCCACTCCATCCCCATGGAATACTTCACTGACAGCATGGTAATAGCAATAACAAATTCCTGTTGTCATACCTTATCAATTTCATTTTGACAATTTAATAATCTCTGAAAATTAATGAGACTTACATAGCAAATAATGACAATATATACTGCTCACAGTAAATACCATTTTCCCTGTACATTTATTAATACATTATCATACATGATCATATTAAAATTCCCTACATATACTTCAAAAATCTAATTTTTTTTAAAAAAAGTGTCTTTATTCTTAGAATTTCACAAATGTATAAAGAAAATACAGCCATATCTACATCCCATTTACCCAAATATCTACTAAATCCAGTTGGTACTGGTCATATGTGCATAAGTGTGGGACCATTTACTGGAGCATGGGAATTCTTCTAGTGGCCACATCTTCAAATAGAATGATTCTTTCATCTCCTGCAGTCATCCACCTCCAATAACTTCTCAGTAAGAGGCAGGGCCTGGAGATCATCTACTCTGTTTTAAAATTTTGGCTGGCTTGATCTTGTTCACATGACCAGACTTCATATGGATAATAAGTGTGACATCCATGTTATATCAGAAGGCTGTATTTATAGCCCTCTTCCTGTGTCTGCCAATTCTTTTTGTGTGTTTGTTGTTTTTCAAGATAAGGTTTTATCAGTGTATCCCTGGCTGTCCTGGTAACTTGCTTTGTAGACCAGGCTGGTCTTAAATCACAGAGATCCTCCTGCCTCTGCCTCCTGGTCTGCTGTCATAAAAGGCGTTTGCCACAACCACTCAGCCTGTCTTCCAACTCTTATATTTTTCTCTTCCTTCTTCTCTGAGGTGTACCTGTGCCTTGGTCAGGAAGGGTGGCTCTAAGGCACCAGTTTTCAAACTCTGGGTCTCTACCCCTTTTGCACCATATCTCCAAAAAATTTACATTATGACTTGTAACAGTGGCAAAATTACAGTAATGAAGTAGCAATAAAAATGATTTTATGGCTGGGGCAACCACAACATGAGGAGCTGTATTCAAGGGTGGCAGCATTAGGAAAGTGGAGAACCACTGTCTTAACATCTTAATTTCTTAGTTTTGTAGAACTATGAATTTTCAACATTGAAATATAGAAAGTATTTAAAAAACATTTCCTGAAGGAGATTTATAAGCTAAAACAAACTTACTTATTCAGTTTACAAGCTAGAACCGTATATAATAGAGATGACCTTACTTTAAAAATTAGATAAAAATTATAGATTTACCAGCATTGTTATCCATTAAAAGGCAAGTGGCGTGGTTCACAGTAGCTCTCAGAAAATAATATGATTAAAAATTCATGTCTTCAGTCTGGACTTACTTCTGCCCTTCAGACCTATTTATCCATCAGCCTGTGTGACATCTCCATGTGGATGTCTAGCTGGCATCTGGCCCTCAATGTGCAAAGTGTGTCTGCTGATCCCCCCACCTCAGACAGGCTCCACCTAAAGCCTCTCCTACCTTACATAAGAACTACTCTGCTTTCCCAGTTCATTAGAACAAAGCTTTGGTAGCTATTAAATTCTTTTTTTCCCATCACATCTCACTTCTAATTCTTTCAACAACTGTTTCAAAGTATATACAGACTTTAAAAACAAACTTTGGGCTATTTCTGATGCCATCTTTCTTAATCAATCTTGTAGATGAATGTCCCCAACAGATTCCTAACAGGCTCACTAACCATCAGCTAATTGCCCCAACTAAATTAAAAATTAATTAAATTAGTTGTAACTTAATTAATTAACTTTTAAAAAGTCTTTGTGAAAATTAGAAAAAGATACCATTTTTCCCAGAATACTATAAAAATAAGTAAATACAACTATGATGTTTTAACTGCCAAGCCTTCTTTCAAATGGTGGCACTTTTGTGCAGTGGCAATTGGTCAACCTACACAAATATGTGAATCTGCCTTGCTTCTTAACATATTATATTTTTGTTGATTTATATTACTTACTATTTGCTTTCCCTCTTAATTGAGTGCAAGAATTTTAATTAATGAACAATATTCATTATTGTACCTTTGGTACCTAAGCCATGCCTCATGCATAATCTGTAGTCAGTCAAGGGATGTTGAGTGGAAATGACCAAAATGTATTGATAAAAAACCCCAGAATGAGCAGCCAACTGAGTAAGTTAGATATTCTCCTAAAATCACTCAGTAGATAAATAACTTCACATATTATATATGTGAAGAGATTGTCCAAAATCAGACTCTCCTACAGTTGCTAGTGTCTATTGTAATAAACTAGGCCTTAAAGAAAAATTTTAGAAATATGTAAGCTGGTGACATACAATTGAAAAAGAACTCGTTGAGACACTGGGTGGACTTTCATGTCTGTGAAAAGATGTGCTGTAGAAGGTAGAGGACCAAAACGCCACCCTCTGGTGTCTGGGCTTGAGAAGGGTTACCACACCTTATGTCCACGATAAAATTCTAGCTTCTAGGAGAAGGAGAAGCAAGAACATGACATATGTGTTTCATTATAACTGTTGATAGAAAGGGAGTTCAACAGCCTAAACCAATTCTTACATCTACCTAGCCTTCAGCCAGCTAGGTCAATCTCCACAAAAGAGGTTCATCCCAAATCTTCCTGCCAGCATCCCCAAGAATACAATTTTCCTACTAACCCAGATGTTTATTTTGGGATTATCTTCCCCAAGAATGATTGTCAGGAGATATAGTCAACATCTACACATAAAAGCCTATCATTTACTCTCAAAATATAAACAGATGGATGAGGTCAGACAAACAGAAGTGTTTTCAGATTCTTTCTCATATCTGAGTCATTCACTCATGAGTAGCTCTACAGTAGTCACCAATGCCCTGTTCCCTGCACTGCTCCCTGAGAGGTGACTTGAAGGAATAAAGGCAGCGCATTACCCTGAGTGTTTCTCTAACTTCAAGCTCCTAATCCCCTTTATACTTAGGACAAGAGTACATCTGATATCCAGATTGGTAGATGAGAAGGATGTCTATTGTACCTGATAGTGTTAGAACTTGGGTCTCCATGGTGAGACTCTGAGCAAATGTCATCTGATGCTTCAAGTTCAGAAAGAGTTTTGACTTCCAAATTGACAATAACTCAAGAATAAAATGCAGCATTTAAAAATGACTAGACTTGGGCCAAGATTCTCTCCTTTCTAGAACTTCTAGGCAGGTAGTTGAATGGATGTAAACATGTGCCTGAGAAATAGGCACAGGAGAGCAAGGCCTTTCCATATAGAACGAATGTGCTAGGTTCCTGGCATCCTTTTCCATTTTCTGAGAGCTTTGGGCACTAGCTGACAGCTGCCCTTTTTTGCAGAACGGAATCCAATTTGCAATTCCTTCTTTTAACCTTTCTCTGAAACATATGTAAAAGAAGCATTGTTTTCAGTAACATTCTGCATTGGCATCATTTCTTTTATAACTGCACAATGCTCTCTAATGTGTAATTTCATCAACAATAATCTTATTCCCGTAAAACTAATAATAGAAGCCCAGAAAAGAACTTACCCAAGGCAGAATGGTTCATCAGCACCCAAGATGCCCTTATGGTCAATATCACACTTACTGTATGTGCTTTATGCTCAGCAGATAACTGAATTTCGATGCAGGACTCTGTCTAGACATTGTTCTCATAATCAAGGGATAAGCAGATCTTAGACAAGAAGCAGAAAAAAAATCTGTTAAAATTAAATCACCTAAGAAGAAAATTAAAATGAGTAAATATTCTAGTCACCAGGATCAGAGAGTTTTTAGACTCTAATGGGAACATTTTAAATAATTGTTCACTGACTTTTAAAATAAAATCTCATGTACAGCATTTCTCCAGATTTGAAAAGGTTGTAGCTCGATTGTTTGTTAGTAATGTTTTCTGAGGCAAGCCTTCCCCCAGCTTCATTTTGTCTTTGTCTCCCACAGAAAACTTTTTGAAAGGTTTGATTTTCACCTTTCATGCTACAAACAGGAGTAACTTACAACTGGGATGACCCAATGTCCCGAAACATACATTCTCACGGAAACCGATACAAATGGTGGGATATTAAATGCTACAGGTTTTCTTCCAGGAAAAGAGTTCATCTTAGGAGGCACGACCTGGGAAACTGAGGGCTATTTATGTTTTGCTTTGTTTAACCATTCAGCTTTCCTTCACTGAACCCTTGAAGCAGATAAATTGGTGGTCTCTATTAAAGTAGGTCCTTACAATCAAGGTTTCAGGCATTGGTTGTCTCTCCAGAAAAATGTTAAGTGACTAGCTCTCATTTATTGCTTCTAGGCTTAAATGTCTTTCTCTTGCACTGCTTACTGTAACCGGCCTCCAGTGTAACCAAGAATCAAGCAGGAAAGAGATAGATGCATGTTTCAGGGGCATTTACCCAGACAGGGTTTTGTTTTGGGAAGGTCAAGGTGTGTCAAAGACAATATCCCCAGAAGTTGATTCAGAGATGGACAAGATACACCTGTAAACATACTCACCCATGTCCTTCCCTTAACTGAACCAGAGCAAACAAGATATAAAAACATCTGCCCGCACAAAAAATTATACTTTTTCTATTTCAGCATTTTTATTTTTTATTTTTTTGCAATCTACTTTTTATTTAGGAAGATTTTTTCATACCTACCACTGCTCCCCCTCCCTTTCCTCCTCCCAGTCCCTCCCAGTCCTCCCTCAGCCTCTTCCCATCTCATCCCATCCCATTCCTTGCCATTCCCTAAGGAAGGCAAGTAATCCCAAAATAAGGCAGTTCAGTCTGGCATATCCAGTTGAGGTAGGTCCGAATCCCTCACCCCAATATTAAGGCTGGATTAGGTGTTCCTCTATATGGAATGAGCTCCAAGATGGCAGTTCATGCACCAGTAACATACTCTTATCCTACTGCAAGAGGCTCCACAAACTGCCCAAGCCATTTGACAGTCATCTACCGTTGGAGGGTTTTAGTTCCTTTCCATGAAGGTTCCTCAGTAATTAATTCAGAGTCAGTGGGTTCTCAATTTCTCTGGTTGGCTATCTCTGTGGATTCCCTTCTCATGATCCTAATACCTTTGCTCATATTCTCTCTCTCTCTCTCTCTCTCTCTCTCTCTCTCTCTCTCTCTCTCTCTCTCTCTCTCTCTCTCCAACTGTCCTGGGAGCTCGATCTGATACTAAGCTATGGATCTTTACTTCTGCCTCTATCTATTACTGGATGAAGGTTGTATAACGACAATTAGGGTGGTCATTCATTTGATTATAGGTAGCCTCTTCACTATTTCTTGGAGTCCTAGCCAGGGACATCTTGTGGGTTTTTGGAGGTTTCCTTAGCACCAATTTTCTTTTTCTTTCCAACCCCATGGTGGCTTCCTCTCTCTCTCTCTCTCTCTCTCTCTGTCTCTCTCTCTCTCTCTGTCTCTCTCTCTCTCTCT